>JAJGRX010000188.1:350000-421851 GCA_025461125.1 Carex kokanica
TTTGTTTTTCAGAGGTATAATAGATCAATTTATATCAGATAAAAATCTGCTGCTGTTAAAAGAAGACTCAAACAGAACAAAAGAAAGTACATTCGAATTTCTAACCAGAAAAGTCTAAGCTCCAAGTCAAATTATGTCCCAATCATGAGAGTCACCATTTCGATACATCAAGAGCTGGACTGCATGGCAAACATTCACTAAACTGTTGCTCATTTGTACAAGATGTTATATTGTTCTTTTTACGATTGGCACTTTATAACTTGCACTGCTCCTTCTTATTGAATTTGCAAAGATATATAGCTAACAAAAGTCGACGGCTGCACTGAAAGGCTACATTAATCTGTCCCACAACGACAATTGTTGTAAACTCTGAATGCTGATTATTCTAGATCATAGACCTTACATTTTTTTCAATTCAAAGCTTCGGTGGAATTCCAACTTTTATGGTATGTATGTATATTTCTCAGAAACGTTCATATTTTGTGAGAACCATATTTCCCCCAATAGCAACCACCAAAGAAATTGTTATAACCAATTTTGTGAGAACCATATTTTCCCGTGTAATTCCAACTTTTGGTACGAGAAAGTCAAAAACAAAGAAATTGTTATAACCATTAGGGAAGAAAAGTCAGATTAATATCATTATGACAGAGACCAATCAGTTTCTATTAATCACAATAAAGTACAAAAACTAGCATTCAACATACGCACGTTTTTCCCTTTATTATATATGGCTGTAAATTCAGTTTCCTCCTACAAAAAGTTGTGTAAAGTTCAAATTGTATCATTTTTTCTTTCATTAGCCATGGCTTCTCCAAAATCTTACAGCTTCTTTTCCTTTCTCTTCTTCCTCTTCCTTAACATACTATCTATCTCGTTTGCTTCCGATCACATCTCCTTCAACAACTCTCTCTCAGGAAACAAGACTATAAGCTCTCAAGATGGAAAGTTTGAGCTCGGTTTCTTCCAGTTAGGTAACAAATCAATGTCTTCAAATTACTACCTTGGTATCTGGTACACGAAGGTACCCCAGTTAACTCCTGTTTGGATTGCAAACAGAAATGCACCAATTTCAAACCCAAACACTAGTGAACTAAGAATTTTACCCAGCGGAAATATGGTTCTTTTGGATCATGACAAGACCCATATTTGGTCTACAAATGTGACCTCTCTAAGATCAAACTTTACAATTTGTACATTGTTAAATACTGGGAACCTTGTGTTAAAATATAGTTCCAATCAAACTGCCACATACATATGGCAAAGCTTCGATCACCCGACCAATACATGGTTGCCTGGTGGTAAACTTGGGAGAAGCAAAGCATTGGGCCAACAGAGCTTAGTTTCATGGAAAAATTCCGATGACCCGGCAGAAGGGATCTTCTCACTCGAGATAGACCCAAATGGCTCTAGTCAAATTTTACTTTCCTGGAACAGATCAAAATATTACTGGACAACCGGAGAATATAATGGGCAAATATTTAGTAACATACCGGAATCGCTTAAAATTTCCCAATTTTATAATTTTGAGTACGTCTCAAATGAAAACGAGAGCTATTTCACATACTCATTGAAGGATGCCAGTATAATTTCGAGGCTTGTGATGGATATTTCGGGGCAAATGAATATTCAGACATGGACGGAGCAATCACAACAATGGTTTCTTTTATGGGCTCAACCACAAGCACAGTGTGATGTTTATGCCTTGTGCGGTCCTTTCGGGTATTGTGATGCAAAAAACTTACCGTATTGCAGTTGTGTGAAAGGTTTTAAAGAAGTAAATTTCATAGATTGGGAGCTTGGGGATTCAAGTGAAGGTTGCCAAAGGAACTCTCCCCTGCAATGTGACCTGACAAATGGTTCGTCACCAAATAAAAACAAGGATCAATTCTTTGAAATACCAGGCATCACTAGTGGAAAAACAGGAATCGGGATCGGCCTATCTGAATCGGCTATAATAAATAACCGATCCTAATAAGTATCTGGATCCGTTTACTTAACAAAACCGATCTTAAAAACTTATCAGATCGGGTTGTAACGTTAACCGATCCTAATGTCATACCTATTAGGATCGGTTGTAAATAAAAACCGATCCTGATACTATCAGAATCGGTTTTAATACACAACCGATCCTAATAAGTCAGAAATTAGGATCGGTTGTTTATATAAAACCGATCCCAATAGTATCAGGATCGGTTCTATCTTACAACCGATCCTAATAGTTCAGAAATTAGGATCAGTTGCTTGTTAGAACCGATTCGGATACTATTGGGATCGGTTTTTACTAATAACCGATCCTAATACATGATTTACACTAGTAGATGTATATTTTTTCAGAAACTAGAAATAAATTTTTTTTTTTCATTCCATAGAAAAAACATATGAGTTATACACATTAAATGCAAAATTGGCCGATATCACATATTTCACTTGCTCTCTCTCTCTCTCCACACTCTGAATGGTTGCAATGGCGAAAAAATTCGATGTGGGTGCATGCCGTTACTGCTGCAATTGAAGTAGTACGTCCAGAGAATAACAGTGGAAAAAAATTACTTGATTAATGGAAAGTACATGAGTTTGAAGCAAACTGAGCTCTCCAGGAAGTCGGTATGGATTGTGGCTATCTCATTTACTTCTCCAGTCTCGTTTTGAGGAGATGTAGGACTTAAAGTATTTCCTCCCTTGGTTTTACTCTAAGACGGAGGATTCAAAGTCCTTCCTTGATTTTACTCTGAGAAGACGAAGGATTCAAAGTACTTATTTTCTCCGCTTGGCCATTTCGCCTTCGCCTTCCATGTCGTCCGAGAATAATTTCTCAATTGCAATCGTTCAGAGTGTGGAAAGAGAGAGAGAGAGAGCAAGTTTCATATGATTATTCTATGGAAATAAAAAAAAATTATATCTTTCTAGTTTCTTAAAAATATATCTACTACTTAATTCTCAAATGTAAAAAAAATTGCATAATTTATATTAGGATCAGTTGTTTCTGAAAACCGATCCAGATAGTATTAGGATCGGTTTCTTAGCTTAGAACCGATCCAGATAATTGTCTGGATCGGTTCTGATAAACCGATTCAGATAATCTATATGGATTTTAGTTTAATTCATTTTAAAAAATCCTAAAAAACTATCTAGATCGGTTTATCAACTAGAAACCGATCCAGATAACTATCAGAATCGGTTCTGAGCTAGAAACCGATCCTGATAGTTATCTGGATCGGTTTATAGTTGCAGAACCGATTCAGATAGATTAGCAAAAATTTTGATTAAATTATCCTGTATGTGTATGCTGGTTTATAATTTATTTTAATAAATTATCTTAAAAATTATTTTAGTATAGTAGGTTATAGTATATTTGTATAAATTATCTTGTAAGTAATTTTAGTATATTATCTTCTAAATTATTTTCGTATATTATCTTAATATCTTGAGAATTACTTAGAACATGAAATAAACAAAAAATGAACCTTAAAATTTTTAACCAAAAACTAATGAAAATAATAATCTGGATCAGTTGTAGACGTAAACCGATCCTGATGGTATCAGTATCGGTTCTCATGATAAACCGATCCAGATTTGATCCAGATTTATATGCATTAAGATCGGTTTTTTTATTATGAACCGATCCAGAAACTATCAGGATCGGTTTTTAACATAGAACCGATCCTAATAGTGCATATAAGTTTAAAGTCCGATTCTTGACAGAACCTTTCTTTCTTCCTCAGTCCTCGCCTCCATTAATTATCATAGCAGCCAGCTGCGCGCTATCTCGCCATGCATTAATTCAGCTATCTAGCTCAGCTCCCTTTTCTGATCAGGTACATTAGTTAATTGGTCATCTCTTTTATCAAGTTTGCTTTTAATGGAGCTTATTGGATCCGATTTGGCTCAAAACCCTAAATCCCTAATGCTTTTAATGGAGCTTATTGCTTTTAGTGACTATGATCCCGGCTCAAAATCTAAATATAGGCCTTGATTCAGCTCTCTTATTGATTACACACGCTTTTAAATTTGAATACCTCTCCTAATATCAAGTTTTTCTTTATATGTGGAGATTGACATATATATGCTATATATATATATATGTTAAATATATGATGAATATGCATATATTATATGCATATGTGCTATATATGAGCTATATATATTATATATGAGCTAATTTATGCTATAAATGAGCTATTATTGAGTTTCTTTTTTATTTCAAGTTTTAGAATAGCATGATATATATATACATCTCTTAATTAGGTTCCGATCGATGGTTTAATTTGTAGATTGGCTATTATTGAGAGATTTGGTGCATCGATCTTCATCTCACTCGATCCGACATCCAAAAAAAAGTTGTAAGTACAACCTAAAACTCATGTTTAATTAGTTTTGTGCATGAATGTGTTTTTTTTATAAGAGTATAGATAGCTAGAGTACGTAAATGTGTATTTGTATTATGTATGTGCCTAGAGTATTGTTTTATGAGCCACAACCGCATGGTTAATGCCTTTAGGTCATGATACCCGTTCAAAATTAATCCAGTAGGGATTAATTTTGAATAGTCCCCGATTTGGGACTGCTCTTTGAATACTTTGTCTCAATTAGGAGGTGACCACGTGTTAGTCGTGTTTTAGTATCTAAGAAAATTTCGGCAGCATTTCCTTATTAGTTCCCTGACTATTCGGGGAACTAATAAGGAAATGCTGCCGAAATTTTCTTAGATACTAGAACACGACTAACACGTGGTCACTACTGAGACAAAGTATTCAAAGAGTGGGATAGGATGGTAATCGGCCCAATGTAAGCCAACCGGTGAAGATAATGAAACAAGTCACGTGCGCAACGATCATAATGAAGGAGAATGGGTTGAAGAAGTTCCCATTGATCGACAACGATCAAAATGAAACAATTCATACCTAATTTTTATTGGTATGTTATACAAATAAAATTTTAATTGGTTTCAAAATATAAAATAAATTTAATATTCATCAATACCGATGACTTACGGATTTTATTTTTTTCCTTCAGGGATGCATTGAAACACTGGACAACGGGAAGCATGCAAGATATAATTCTTCAATATTTATGACTTTTGTAATTCATGTTAATATATAGCTCTTTTTTTTCATGTTATATGTAATTTATTATGAGTTCTTGTTTAGTAGCTTTTTTTTTCATGTTATATGTAATTTATAAGCTTTTTTTTTTAATTTTAAGGTTCATTTTTAGTTTATTTCATGTTATAAGTAATTTATTAGCTTAGTTTTTAAAATTTTAAGGTTCATTTTTGGTTTATTTCGTGTTCTAAGTAATTCTCAAGTTATTAAGATAATATACAAAAATAATGTAGAAGATAATATACTAATATAACTTACAAGATAATTTATAAAAATATACTATAAGCTACTATACTAAAATGAATTTTAAGATAATTTATTAAAATAATTATAAACCAGCATACACATACAGGAAAATTTTTGCAAAATTTTTGGTAATTTATCTGGATCGGTTTGTAAGCTAAAAATCGATCCAGATAACTATCAGGATCGGTTCCATAGATTATCAACCGATTCTGATAGTTATCTGGATCGGTTCATAGATTACAAACCGATCCAGATAGTGTATATGTAATTTAGTTTAATTTATTTAAAAAAATTATAAAAAACTATCTGGATCGGTTTGATCACTAGAACCGATTCAGTTTTTGTATATGTATTTTAGTTTAACTCATTTTAAAAAAAAAATTAGAAACAATCTGAATCGGTTCTCAAAAAGAAACCGATTCAGATAACTATCAGAATCGGTTTTAATCTAAGAAACCGATTCTAATAGTTATCTGGATCGGTTTCTAGTTAAGAAACCGATCCAGATAAATTAGAAAAAATTCTGAATAAATTTATCCTGTAGGTGTGTGATGTTTTATAATTTATTTTCATAAATTATCTTAAAAAATATTTTAGCATAGTAGCTTATAGTATATTTGTATAAATTATCTTGTAAGTTATTTTAGTACATTAGCTTCTAAATTATTTTTGTATATAAGGTGGCAATAAATTGAGAATTACTTACAACATAAAATAAACCAAAAATGAACATTAAAATTTTAAAAAAGAAGCTAATAAATTAAGATAATATACAAAATTAATTTTTGGTTTAAAATGATGTTTAAAAATTCATTTTTGGTGTATTTCATGTTGTAAGTAATTCTCAAGTTATTAAGATAAGAGATGGGCTATATATTGTGCTTTGCAAAGTAAAGCCATCGTTTTACATCGGCTTACTTTTTGGATTTTGAAAGTCCAAAACGTAGATCCGACCGTTCAAGTTGATCTACATATTGAAATGTGCTTGCAGACCAAATTTTACATTTTTTGGAATTTTTTTACTATTTATTAAGCCACATTGAAAATTGCTGATCACATGGTCCAGAAAAAACAGTGCAACAAAATTCTGGACCATGTGATCAGCAATTTTCAATGTGGCTTAATAAATAGTAAAAAAATTCCAAAAAATGTAAAATTTGGTCTGCAAGCACATTTCAATATGTAGATCAACTTGAACGGTCGGATCTACGTTTTGGACTTTCAAAATCCAAAAAGTAAGCCGATGTAAAACGATGGCTTTACTTTGCAAAGCACAATATATAGCCCATCTCTTATCTTAATAACTTGAGAATTACTTACAACATGAAATACACCAAAAATGAATTTTTAAACATCATTTTAAACCAAAAATTAATTTTGTATATTATCTTAATTTATTAGCTTCTTTTTTAAAATTTTAATGTTCATTTTTGGTTTATTTCATGTTGTAAGTAATTCTCAATTTATTGCCACCTTATATACAAAAATAATTTAGAAGCTAATGTACTAAAATAACTTACAAGATAATTTATACAAATATACTATAAGCTACTATGCTAAAATATTTTTAAGATAATTTATGAAAATAAATTATAAAACATCACACACCTACAGGATAAATTTATTCAGAATTTTTTCTAATTTATCTGGATCGGTTTCTTAACTAGAAACCGATCCAGATAACTATCAGAATCGGTTTATTAGATTTAAACCGATTTTGATAGTTATCTGAATCGGTTTCTTGTTGAGAAACCGATTTAGATTGTTTCTAAATTTTTTTGGTTTAATTCATTTTAAATTTTTTTTAAAAACTATCTGAATCGGTTACTTAACTATAAACCGATTCAGATAAATGTCAGAATCGGTTCTGGAAGTATAACCGATCCAGCTACCTATCTGAATCGGTTCCTTTACTAGAAACCGATTCTGATACTTATCTGGATCGGTTTTTTGTTTAGAAACCGATTCTGATTGTGTATATGTATTTGAGGTTATTTCATTTTAAAAAAAAATTAAAAAACTATCTGAATCGGTTCCTTTACTAGAAACCGATCCAGAAAAGTACCAGAATCGGTTCAATGCTAAGGAACCGATTCTGATAACTATCAGAATCGGTTTCTAGTTAAGGAACCGATTCAGATAGTTTATTTTTAAGATGCCGCCCGAGAACTTAGCTAAATTTTGAATCCCTTATTTCTCTCTTTCTCTCTTTCTCTGTTTCACTCTAGGCCTCCCTCTCCTCTTCCAAAAACCCTCTCCTCTTCCGAAAAGTAGAGAAGGAGATCGCCCTCTCCTCTGTCTAGCCACTCTAGCCGTTGAGCAACCGCGCCGACGCCCTCTCCTCTAGCCGCTGCCCTCTCCTCCGTCGCCGCCCTAGCCGTCGAGCCGCCCTCTCTCTGATCAGACCTAGCTGCCGCCCTCTCTGATCTAACGAGGTAATTAACTCTCTTGCTCTTCTTGTTTCGATTGTTGCCATTTACTTGTGTCTTTGCCGGCCGGGTTGTTGATTTTCCCGGAAGGCATTAGTTGATTCACTTGCTTGTTAAAAAAATAGACTTCTTCTATCGGTAATTTGAGAAAAATGCAGTAATTTGTGAATTGCATGAATTGCTTGTCAATTTCTGAATATATTGGTTGCCAATTTCTGAATTGCATGAATTGCATGAATTGCATAACCTATATTTCTGAATTAGTGCATATATTGCACTAATTAGTGCATATATTAGTGCATATATTGCTTGTTAAAAAAATGAATATATTGCACTAATTAGTGCATATATTTCTGAATTGCACTAATTAGTGCATATAGTGCATATAGTGCATATATTGCATATATTGCACTAATAATTAGTGCATATATTTCTGAATTGCACTAATCAGTGCATATAGTGCATATATTGCATATATTGACTAATTAGTGCATATATTGCTTCTATTAATGTAGTGCAACTATTGCTTGTTAAAAAAATGAATATATTAGTGCATATAGTGCATGTATTGCACTAATTAATTAGTGCATTTATTTCTGAATTGCATGAATTGCATAACATATATTGCTTGTTAAAAAAAAGTGCAGATATGGAAGGTGATGGTGAGCCAGCCCCGGTTAAGAAACGAGGAAGAGGGCGTAACCAAATTAAGGACAAGTTTAATGAGAAAGGCAAAAAGCTTGAAATTGACAAATTTTTCCGGCCGATTATTACTCGAGAGACAACTTGTTTTTCGACGGAATTTGGGATATTGGTACGAAAGAATGTTCCTATAAGGTACCAAAGATGGAAAGATGTTCCAGAAGAGTTCAAACTCAAAATATGGGAAACACTTAAGGTAAATAAAAGGTGTACTAATTAATTTCAAAAGCTTTCGTTTGATATTAACTAACTCTACATTGTTTTTTCTATTTGTTTGGCAGCTGGACTGGGGTATAAGGGACGAGGAAGAGGTGAAGAAATATTACTATCAGAGAATGGCAGAGCGTCACCGGAAGTGGCGAACCGATATGACTAAACTGTGGCGCGAGGGTGGGACGCCAGATTTTGCCAAAGAACATATTGAAGAAAATGACTGGGAAGTATTTGTCGCGTACCGAGAGACGGAGGAATTTGGTGTATGTTTATTTATACCGACCACCTACCTTATCTCTAATTTAAGAATTCAATTTTTTTTTATAATTTAAGCCAATTGTTTCTTTTTCAAATTGTAGAAGGCCAGCCGGATTGGGAAGGGGAATCAGGCCCAAAACAAGTACCCGCATTTCTTAGGATCCAGAGGTTATAACGGGGAGGGTTTCCAGAATAGGCTTCGAGATGCTATGCAAGCGATTGCAAACGAGAAAGCATCTAGTGATCCGTCTTCCCAGGGTTCTTGTAGTACTGCACTGACACAAGACGATGTTATTGAGATGTCGGTTGAGCATAGGCACGTCTGCTGGAAACTAGGAAGACAGAAACTCAACGACGAGACCAAGGAACGCTATTATCCAGATACTTATGCACCGGTCATCAACAGAATTGTGAGGATTTATATATTGCCATTAATTTAATTTCAACTTTAATTTATTATGTTATAATAACATGCATGTTGTCATTTCAGGAAGAACAAGAAGCGGCTTTCAAACAAGGATTGTTGGCCGTCGCACGATATGACGATGTTCTGGGAAAATCTCTGCCAAATCCAGAACATCCTGGGAGGGTGAGAGGAGTGGGAGGCCTGGTTCCAATGACGAAAACATACGGGAGGTGCTCAACAAGGAAGACACGCACTCCCTCGAGGTCTGAAGAAGATTTTGACGCGAGAGTGGATCAAAGAGTGGAGGAGAGAGTAAGAGGACTAGAGGACAGATTACGACAAGAAATGAGACAAGAGATGAAATCTGAAATGGCAATTTTGCTTCGGCAGGCAATGGGCCAACCAGAACCGGTGTTTAGCCCAACAATCGTTCAGAGCAGCTGCCAGTCAGTCAAACCTTTGGAAGATCTTTCCGGGTTTACTGAGGTAATGCAAATTCAAATTTATTTTACATTACATGTCTTAGTTTCATACATATTATTTTATTCGAGTACAAACGTTTATTTGTACAGGAGAGGGAACTGAGCTGTAGACTCCAGGCGGATGTAGATGGAAATATTCTTTCTGTGGCCAGAGGGACAATTCACCTTCCAGTCGTAGAAGGTGCAACAATTCACGGTGTGCCTATACCGCCCGACTATGCAAGAGTAACGGTGGATGCTATTGAGGATGCGGATTTCTTAGAACTCCCCTTACCTCTACCAAATGGCGAGCACGCAGATCTTGCATCGGTCCTCGCTAGTTTCACTGCATGGCCGATGTCCATGATATTGACATGTCCAGTTGAGGTATATTGTTATTACAACTTCTTATACTTCTTAATTTGTATCTATATGATAGAGTTGTAGTTGATCCTTGATTTTATTTCAATTTATTGTGGAATTTGCAGGAACCAGGCAAAGAGTTACAAGCTCCTGGAGGTGGGAAAGCAACGAGTCACAGCAAGGCGTTTGATCGTATCAATTTTGACAAGCTGGGACGAACATTCAAGCAGCTGCGTGATCGGTTTTCGGAGCTAGATGGCAGTCCATTCGAAATCGATCCGCCACTTGATCTTTTCTGTTCGACAAGCTCCATACACGTTTATGCAGATGATTATGCGACCTTGCTTACACCAAAGGAGTGGCTCACTGTACCAGTTATTCAGATCTGGATGCTGTGAGTTAATATTCGTAATAATTGCAGAATCTAGTACTTTCAATTTAATTTTAATCACCTGTATACCTTTTTTTTGCAGGCATTTGCACAAATTCATAAAGGAGGAATTTCCCGATGAGCAGATTGGTTTCATGGACCCCGGTCGAACAAATGCCATGATGTTGAATGAAAATCGAGGTCGTGTACTTCAATACATAGGGACAGTGCTCAAGGAAAATCGGGACAAGCGATTGATATTCATACCTTACCATCAAGTGTTAGTGTTATATATATATTCTAATTTTATTATATTTCTTTCAATTCATACAAATTGTAGAATATGACATGCTACAAACCTAACATGCAGAGATCATTGGATATTGACCGTGCTTATGCCAAGAGAAAGTGCTTTGTACGTGTACGATTCCAATAAGAAGTTTAAATTAATGCTAATGATCACTGCTGCGATCGAGGAGTAAGTGCCTTCCTAATTTTTTTATTATTTTGTCATTTTAAATTTCACTCATAAGTACTGATTGTTCAATGTGTTCATATTTCAACAGTGTCTTCATCAAGGAAATGGGTACTCCTTTAACGGTTCATAAAGATTGCAAGGTAATACTTTCTATTGAGATATGATTATAGGGACTTAGATGCAAAAAGTTGTGAATATCTAGACATATAAGCCATTTGTAGGCTTATTAAGTTATTAACCTACATTTCAATTTTCTCAAACTTGTTATATAGTGCCCGCAACAACCGGCCGGTTGGGAATGTGCATATTATGTCATGTTGCTTATGCAAGACATAATAAAAGAACACCTCAATGATTTTCCGAACTTAACGGTATGTATGCATTTAAATATTATCCAAAAGTAATTAAGCATTGTTGCTTCACTTATAATGAAATAGACAATTAATTGTGCATGCTCTTCTATCTTTTAAAAAATGCAGGATATTCCTCCTAGACATACTGTACAACGCGTGAGCGAATTTCGGAAAATGTGGGTTCAAATGTTCCTAGATGAGATAAAGCCGAGAAGAATTTAGGATGGATGTGTAAGCTTAATTTGCATGAACATGAATTTTTTGTAACAATTTTTATTTTTTGTGTGATATTTAATTTAGTATGTTGTAGTTGATAATTTAGGATGTGATTTAATTTAGTATATTGTATTTGATAATTTAGGATGTGATTTAATTTAGTATGTTGTATGCAAAAAAACAATATTTTGGCATTTGCGGCCAGCATATATGGAAGCTGGCCAATTAATTAAAAAAGTTTTTTTTTCATTTAATAAAACAACAGGATCGGTTTCTAGTTAAAAACCGATCTAGATACCTATTTTTATTTATAAAAAAAATTACAAATAACCATCAGAATCGGTTCTAAAGAGAAGAACCGAGCCTGCTATGTATCTGGATCGGTTATAGCTTTTAAACCGATCCTGATTTATGGATATTAAAAAAAAAAAAGTTTTAGAATCGGTTCTTAGATTCTGAACCGATTCTGATTGTTTGATATAAAAAATTCAGTAAAAAAGTATTAGAATCGGTTTAAACAACAACCGATTCAGATAGTTATCAGAATCGGTTCTTAAATTGAGAACCGATTCTGATTGTTTTATATAAAAAATGAGTTTAAAAACTATTAGAATCGGTTCCAACTAAAAACCGATTCTGATTGTTTGATATAAAAAATGAGTAAAAAAACTATTAGAATCGGTTCTAATTATCAGCCGATTCAGATAGTTATCAGAATCGGTTCTTAGATTGACAACCGATTTAGAATAATGTTTATTAGAATCGGATAAATTTAAGAACCGATTCTAATAGTTTCTAGTTTAGATCGGTTATTTAGACAACCGATTCTAATAGTCACTAATCTGGATCGGTTATTTAACCGATTCAGATTATTATCGTATCAGTAACGCCTGGGTCAGGATCGGTAGTAATCCGATACTGATATGCGTATATAACCGATTCTGATACCTTATTTTCCACTAGTGCATAAGCCTACCAGATAAGTCACATATGTTTAACAATGCTAGTGTAAAAGATTGTGAAAAAGCATGTCTACAGAATTGTTCTTGCAAAGCATATGCATATAATAATAATAATTGCTCGATTTGGTACGATGGTTTGCTTAATCTGTATCAAGACTCACAAGGGTCAACTGGAGACACACTATTTCTTCGTTTGTCAGCATCTGAGTTCAAGAAGCCAAGCCACATCAAAAAGGAGATCATTTGGGTTATCTTTGGATCTCTCTTAAGTTTTCTAGCTTGCTTGGTTGTTATTCTTTTATTGGTCAGAAGGTACCAAAGGAGAAGGTTTGTTGTAGCCACCAGTGGATCAGAAAGTGGCTTGGTTGCATTTAGATATGGTGATCTGCGAAGAATAACAAATAATTTTTCAGAAAAGATTGGTGGGGGAGGTTTTGGTTCAGTGTTTAAAGGAACATTACCAAATTCTTTTTCTGTTGCCGTGAAAAGGCTGGATGGGATTCTCCAATTAGGGGAAAAACAATTCAAAAATGAAGTGAGCACAATTGGCATTGTTCAACATGCAAATATAGTTCGGTTGAGGGGGTTTTGCTGTGAGGGAGACAAAAGGCTACTGGTTTATGAGTACATGGAGAATGGATCACTAGATAAGCTATTATTTCGAGAAAAAACTACTATTTTAAATTGGAATAGACGATATCAAATTGCGCTTGGAGCAGCACGAGGGTTGGCATACCTCCATGAGAGTTGTAGAGATTGCATAATACACTGTGATGTTAAGCCTGATAATATCTTGCTGGATGAACTCTTTGTTCCAAAGGTTGCCGATTTTGGCATGGCGAAGCTTATTGGGAGAGAATTCAGTAAGGTTTTGACCACTCTAAGAGGAACAATTGGATATCTTGCTCCAGAATGGATATCTGGAGTTCCAATTAGCGTAAAAACGGATGTATACAGCTATGGTATGGTTCTTTTTGAACTCATATCAAGAAGAAGAAATTCAGAGCATCTAGAAGGAAAAAATGTTGCTTTCTTCCCACTGCTAGCTGCTATAGAATTATACGAAGGAAATATGCTTGCAATACTGGATCCCGATTTGAATGGAAATGCTAATTTAGAAGAGGTTGAGAGAGTGTGTAGAGTTGCTTGTTGGTGCATTCAAGACGAAGAACACAACCGTCCAACAATGCGTCAAGTGGTGCAAATTTTGGAGGGTGGTTTAGAAGTGAGCCTACCTCCAATACCAAGATCGCTTAATGCTTTGACAGAGGATCCGGCAAATTTGAAATTCTTCGAGGAGTATTCCCTATGAGAGTAAAGGTGTCGAACTTGTAGTATTGATTCTTAAATCTTCTCTTGTTTAGTTATAGCAATATGGCTATTCTTGAATTATTAGTATGCACTTTTTCTTTTTATTGAGGTGCTTGTAATATAATTTTGCTTTTAGAAAAGCTGATATTATTTAGTAATCAATGTTGTCGTACTTGTCATGAATAATATTTGCATATGTGACCTTTACCTATAGGTGTTAAGGTAAAGTTAGTGATGCGTATATATATTTGAATGATTGGAACGTACCTTCGAGGTACATGACTCTGTACACAGAAAAGTTGATTTATTGGAAATATTTTTCACTTGGGAGTTTGATGTATAATACATATTTACAATTAAAAGTTGTGAAGGGTTACCACTATATTAGTCAGGTTACAATCAGAAAATCAACTTGTTCGAGGAAACCTTATTTTATGTTGACGCGGAGATGAAAATATCATATCCCTATTGGTGTCAAAAGTTAACAAATTGCACGAGACCGAAATTCAACGGATAAGTAAAAAATAAGTAATGGAAATAGAAAGAAAAAAGATAAAACAGTAAAAATTACAAAAGAAAAAGTAAAAATCGGGTACGTAGCACTAGTGTTGGATGAAACTCTCTCCATTCATTTACAATATGAATGTCTAGCAGCGCATAAGAGTTTTACTTATGCCTAAAAATTGCGTTATATATCTTCCCATATACGGAAAAGTAGGAATAACCGAATAACAATACTACCTCTATCTGTATGGTTTTCAATGATACTGGTAAAGTCGTTTAGTGCAGATACTGGTAACAGCTGATAGCCTTCCTTGTGAGAAGAGAAGTATCCTATGAATACACTCTACAGGTCTATAAATAAAGCAATTGTGATTATTGTATGGACATAAGCATGGAAACCTCGCACAGCCAAGTACTAAGAAAATCAATTACTTCTATTTAATTAAAGAGACGATGAACTGGAAATATGAATAATGGAGATTGATGATAAAAAAACAATTTACCAAAAAGGCAGTTGCTGAGAACTGTCAGATGAAAAGGAGGTAGAGCGCCTTGAGACATCATAGCGAAAGAGGCTGAGTTCAATGCCAGTTCTTGCATTCTGCTCTAGTGTGTCAGTCAGTGTGGGCTCATTAGGAGATTTACCAGGTCAAACTGTCTCTCATGAACGAATCTTAATGCAACTCAAAGAATGCTTTGTCATTATATGGTTTAAAAAAAAATATTATATATATTGCAATTTAGTTTAATTTTTTTTTAAGTTTTTAAATATACTTCAAAGAGTGAGTCTATGGTACTATGCATATCACGAGTTGGTCCATAATACAGATCAATATATTCGTTTTCAAAATTCTAACGATCAATCCAAACTGTTTAACATGATTTTCATATGAATATGTATTTGCAGACTGAATTTTTTATTTTTCAGAATTTTTTTACTATTTTTTAAGATAGTTAGAAAATCATTGTTTTTGAATGGTCTAGAATTTTCAGATCAAGTGATTTTCTACCTATCTTAAAAAAATAGTAAAAAGGTTGTAAAAAATATAAAATTCGATCTATAAGTACATACTCATATGGGGATCATATTGAACGGTTCGGATCGACCGTTTGAATTTTGAAAACGAAAATTTTAATTCATATTACGGACTAACTTGTGATATGCATAGTACCATAGACTCTACTTTAAATATCAAATGTGTTGTAGTCTAGTGGCTATAATTTTACATTGTGGTTGTGGTCTTGTGGAGACCTAGGTTCAAATCTCATTTAGTATACATTAAAGTTTTTTTTTATGGTTGTCGACAGATATATTGATAAAAAAAGTTTATTTACAAAAATATTTAAGAAAAACTACTTACACCTCCCTCTCCTGTACAAGGGAGCAAATTAAACCCCGTCCCAACCCCTGTTGGGTTAAATATATGTTATCTTTTCGTAGATACTCACTCTCCAGTTCTCTATCTCCATTGAGTATTTGTGATCAACCGATGCACCACTTTCTATTTTCCCGAGAACAATCTCCTATTTCTCTCTCGCCATAGAGCTCAAGCTCCTGCTGCCCATATCATCTCCCAGTTTGTTGCCGTTGATAACTAGCTCCTACCCTTAGTCCAAATGGCGACTATGTACATCCCCCCCCTGAATTGAGATGTTGTACTGCACCATCAACCCCCTCCAGAATCTTGTTGCATAGACACATTCCCACATAATGTGGTCTCTAGTTTCGACAATATTTGCCGAACAAAGGTGGCATCTTGTCTGGATTGAGCATCCCCTATATAGCATAACGTGTTATGTGAGCAGTTTGTCGTCCAGCATGAACCAGTTAAAAATCCTAACTTTCATTGGAACTTTTAATTTTCATAGGTTAAGGTGATGCTGAGATATTATTCCACTATGGTGCATTGCTCCATATGCCGAAGCACATGAGAAAATCCCCGACGGTGTCCATTTCCATTCCAAGGTTCCCCCAATCAATTCCACCGAGCACCGGAAGAATGGGGTTAATGTAGCCAGCTCTTTTAGAAAGAATGAGGATTCAGATCTCAAGGCCTCGAACTATGAGACCGATGCCAATCCCTGCAACGATCGGATCGTTTGCGGCGAAAGCCCTTCCTTAGATCAATGATACCAAGTCTCCCATTTAGCTTTAAAGCACATACCCTCTCCTAATTAACGAGACAGTTGATCCCCCTACACGTGTCATGACATTTCCACAGGAAATTCCTTCTCATTTTGTCTATAAAATTGATGACCCCCACCGGAATCTTGAAAGCCTGCATATAATGCAGGAGCATCGCTGATAGTACCGCTTTTACTAGTGTGATTCTTCCCCTGTAGGACAGAAAGTTAGATATCCAACCTTCTATCCTATGCTGAACCACCTCCAGCATGGGTTGATAGTCCATCTTCCTCAATTTTTTAACTGATAACGTCAATCCCAAGTATCTAATCGGTAACCGTGATGGTGCAGATGCAATGATGTTCTGTAACACAAGAATACGATTGTTCGGTATTGCAATGGGCACAAATATGCTCTTTCCTCTGTTGATCTTTAGGCCCGTAAGTTCCACGTAAACATCTAGCATACTGTATTGTCTCCAGTGTCAGCCTCACATGCTGTGGCATGATCTCCGTTACATTGCGCAAAAATCTATTGAGAAATTCTGCTACCAGGATGAATAACATAGGCGAAAGAGGATCTCCCTGTCGTAGGCCTCTACTGTGTGTAAAGTACCTCGTGTGAGCCCCATTTACCCTGATAGTTGATGAGGAGATACGCAGAATGCTCAGAATCGATAATATCCACCCCGGGAGGAAACCCCTCTCCACCAGAAGGTTCATCAAGAAACACCAATCCACTGTATCAAAAGTCTTTTCAAAATCCACCTTATAAAGAATAGACATGAGTTTTCTTTTGAAGTAGTAGTTAAGGAATCCTCTCGATTGACCCCGAACGAATGCCATCTGACTCTTTGAGATGAGTCGATCCAGATGCGGTTGCAGCCTGTTAGCCATGATTTTTGGTTATAACCTTTGGGACAGTGTTAATGAAGCTTATTGGTCTATAGTCCGATCTTTTTTCCAGGTTACGTTTTTTCAAGATCAGTGTGACTGCCGCTTTGTTTAGGCATTTATTCGTAACTCTATTTTTTGCGAATTCACCAATTAGGTCCATGAGATCGATCTAACTTGATCATGGCCCAGAAAGCCTGATAGAACTCTATTGGGAATCCGTCCGGACCACTCTCCTTCCCTTTAGGCATATCATTTAATTAGTGCATGCAGGACCTTTGTTTCCTCTATGTTGTGGTCCAATGCCTTCAAATCTTCCGTAAGAGCCGGGCCCACCTTACCCGAAAGGTTGCATCCCTCTAGTTAAAGATTTTTATATTTTATGTTTCAACACCTCTATCTAAATTTTCTAGTTACATCCCTCTGTCACTCATAACTGAAGTAGCTACCAGTTGACACGGTGGGTCGGTTTGCAATTGATGAATTTATTATTAGAATGCTCTGTAGTAATCTATATATATAAATGTGTCCCTTATTTACTTGTTTATCTTTGAGGTTTGAAGCGGACGCCTATGGATTCTGGCTAATGAAATGTGGAAGCAAAGGTGCACTAAAGAGAGCTTCAGAGGTTAGTAGATATTTTGCAATCAACGACTAAGCAGGGTTAATAAATTTTACAAGGAGATTCAATAGAAATCTAGCTATCGGATTGTAAATTGAAGATATTTGCAATTGGATGATTAATATTTGAAAAATTACATTATGATAATTAATTAATATATGTGTAGTACATATAAGCCGTATTTTTCAAAATATTGGTATACAATTGAATATGAAAGTCAAGTTTTAAATCCTTCTCATAAAATATCAAATGTGTGTTGTTGTCTAGTGGCTACAATTTTACATTGTGGTCGTGGAGACCTGAAAATCAAATCTCATTTAGTATACATTAAAGATTTTTATATTTTATGTTTCAACATCTCTATCTAATTTTTCTAGTTACATCTCTCTGTCACTCATAACTGAAGTAGCTATATCAGTTGAGTGGGTCTGTTTGCAATTGATGAATTTATTATTAGAATGCTATATAGAGATCTATATATGCAGAGAGTGAGTCTATAGTACTATACATATTACGATTTGGTCCGTAATACAGATTAATATTTTCGTGTTCAAAATTCTAATGGTCAATCTGAACCATTCAACATGATTTTCATATGAATATGTACTTGCAGACCGAATTTTATAGTTTTCAGAATTTTTATACTATTTTTTAAGATAAGTAGAAAATCACTGATTTTGGATGGTTCAGAATTTTCAAATCAAGTGATTGTCTACCTATCTTAAAAAATAGTAAAAAAAATTCTATAAAATATGAAATTTGGTCTACAAGTACATATTTATACGGGGATTATGTTGAACGGTTCCAATCGACCGTTAGAATTTTGAAAACGAAAATATTGATCTATATTACGGACCAACCCATGATATGCATAGTACCATAGACTCACTCATATATAAATGTATCCCTTCTTTACTTGTTTTTCTTTGAGGTTTGAAGTGGATGCCTATGGATTCTGGCCTATGTTACTCGGATACTCCAATATAGGCTCCGTACCCGTATCTGACACGTATCGGACACGGATACGCACCCGATACGACCCCGATACGTATCGGATACGTCAGCTGGCGTATCGGCTTACGTGGCGTATCCTTAACTCTTGATACGGTCTCCGATACGGCCCTGACACTTTTGGATACAGCTTGGATACGTGAACCAGGGCTGGATACGTGCACACCAGCGCTGACCATAAGCACATGTTAGCCTAGTTTATTTTCAAATACCAATACTTCAGACCCAAATACTAGTGAGCTAAGAATTTTACCAGCGCTGACCCAAAAATAGTAAAAGGAGGTACCCCAGTTAACTCCTGTTTGGATTGCAAACAGAAATGCACCAATTTCAAACCCAAATACTAGTGAGCTAAGAATTTTACCCAGCGGAAATATGGCTCTTTTGGATCATGACAAGACCCATATTTGGTCTACAAATGTGACCTCTCTAAGCTCAAACTTTACAATTTGTACATTGTTAAATACTGGGAACCTTGTGTTAAAATATAGTTCCAATCAAACTACCACATACATATGGCAAAGGTTTGATCACCCGACCAATACATGGTTGCCTAGTGGTAAAATTGAGAGAAGCAAAGCATTGGGCCAACAGAGCTTAGTTTCATGGAAAAATCCTAATGACCCGGCAGAAGGGATATTCTCATTCGAGATAGACCCAAACGGATCTAGTCAATATTTACTTTCCTGGAACAAATCGAAAAATTACTGGACAAGCGGAGAGTATAATGGGAAAATATTTAGTAACTTACCAGAAACACTTTCAAGTTCTCCACATTTTAGTTTTGGGTTTGTCTCAAATGAAAACGAGAGCTATTTCACATACTCATTGAAAGATGACAGTATAATTGCGAGGTTTGTGTTGGATTTATCGGGGCAAATAAAGATGCAGATATGGCTCAAGAAATCACAAGAATGGTTAATTTTTTTGTTCAACCAAAAGCACAGTGTGATGTCTATGCCTTGTGCGGTCCTTTCAGGTATTGTGATGCAAAAAGCTTACCGTATTGTAGTTGTGTGAAAGGTTTTGAAGAAGTAAATTCCATTGATTAGGAGTTCGGGCACGCAAGTCAAGGTTGCCAAAGGAACTCTCCCCTCCAATGTTACCTGACAAATGGTTCGTCGCCAAATGAAGACAACGATTAATTCTTTGAAATATCAGGCGTAAGCCTACCAAATAAGCCACATACATTTAACAATGCTAGTGTAAAATATTGTGAAAGAGCATGTCTGCAAAATTGTTCTTGCAAAGCATATGCATATAATAGTAATAATTGCTCAATTTGGTATGATAGTTTGCTTAATTTGTATCAAGAAACATATGGGTCCACAGGAGACACACTATTTCTTCGTCTATCAGCATCTGAGTTCAAAAAGCCAAGCCACATGAAAATAAAGATCATTTGGGTTATCCTTGGATCTCTCTTAAGTTTTCTAGCTTGCTTGGTTGTTATTCTTTTATTGATCAGGAGGTATCAAAGGAGAAGATTTGTTGTAGCCACCAGTGAATCAGAAAGTGACTTGGTTGCATTTAGATATGGTGATCTGCGAAGAATAACAAATAATTTTTCAGAAAGGATTGGTGGGGGCAGTTTTGGTTCAGTGTTTAAAAGAACATTACCAAATTCTTTTTCTGTTGCCGTGAAAAGGCTGGATGGGATTCTCCAATTAGAGGAAAAACAATTCTGAAGTGAAGTGAGCACAATTGGCATTGTTCAACATGCAAATCTAGTTCGATTGAGGGGGTTTTGTTGTGAGGGGGACAAAAGGCCACTGGTTTATGATTACATGGAAAATGGATCGCTAGATAAGCTACTATTCCGTAGAAAATCTACTCTTTTGAATTGGAATAGACAATACCAAATTGCGCTCGGAGCAGCACGGGGATTGGCATACCTCCTTGAGAGTTGTAGAGATTGTATAATACATTGTGATGTTAAGCCTGAGAATATCTTGCTGGATGAACTCTATGTTCCAAAGGTTGCCGATTTTGGCATGGCAAAGCTTGTCGGGAGAGAATTCAGTAAAGTTTTGACCACTCTAAGAGGGACAATTGGATATCTTGCTCCAGAATGGATATCTGGAGTTCTAATTAGCTCAAAAACAGATGTTTACAGCTTTGGCATGGTTCTTTTTGAACTCATATCAAGAAGAAGAAATTCAGAGCATCTAAAAGGAAAAAATGTTGATTACTTCCCTCTGCTGGCTGCTTTAGAATTGTACGAAGGAAATATGCTCGCAATACTGGATCCCGATTTGAATGGTAGTGCTAATTTAGAAGATGTTGAGAGAGTGTGTAGAGTTGCTTGTTGGTGCATTCAAGACGAAGAACACAACCATCCAACTATGCGCCAAGTGCTGCAAATTTTGGAGGGTGGTTTAGAAGTGAGCCTACCTCCAATACCAAGATCGCTTAAAAATTTAATAGAGGATTCGGCAAACTTGAATTTCTTCGAAGAGAATTCCCTATGAGAGTAAAGATGTCCAACTTGGAGTTTTTATTTCTAAATCTCCTCTTATTTAGTTATAGCAATATGGTTTTTTTGAAATTTGAGTATGCACATTTTTCTTTTTACTGAGGTGCTTGTAATATAATTTTGCTTTTGGAAAATCTGATATTATTTAGTAATCAATGTCGTTGTTGTTGTCCACTTGTCATGAAGTAATTATATTTGCATATGTGACGTTTATTAGAGTGATTTCTAATGTTTTCTTTTTTATGTCAATCGCCTGTAGATTTTAAGGTGAAGTTAGTGATGCATATATATATATATACACACACAGCAAAGCTAGGGTGTGATGTGCTCACCAAGAGTGTTTAGTGAGCACAGCTCTAAAAATATATCAGATCGGCTTCAAACGATGAATTCAAATTGTTGAAATCCATGTACTTCATGAGTGATATATGTACATGCAAAATTTTGAAAGTTTCGAATTTATTTGCTACAAGATCACTACAACAAAACAGGTTTTCAGCCCGGCGACCACGGGCTTCAGCGACTAATTTTGGCCCGGTCGGTAAAGGGTGCCCTTAAAAAATGGGCGCCAAGTTTTCCTTCTCTCTGTCGACGCGCGTTTTTAGGTTTTAGCCAAAAAAAAAGAACCCGACCCCGCGCCCCACCGCCCGACTTCGCTGATCCCCGCTCGACTTCGCCGACCCCCGATCCCCGCCGCCCGACCCCGCCCTATAGAGGTCAGCAAGGAAATCGCACAAAACCCTAGGGCTTTTGATCTTTGTTTGGTGGTGATTACGAGTCTCTGGTGTCTTCCCTGTGGTGTGCTATTTTCGAAAGGGCCAAAATAAGAGAGAGACGCTCGAATCGGTAAATAATCCCTTTTATAAATTCGATTTGTGCCGTGTTGATTTCTTGGGATATCGTAAAAGGGAGCCGTAGAACTTGAATTGGTAAATGCCGAATGCTGGGTTGTTGGTTTTCCCGATTCAGATGGTAATTGAGCCGATTAATTTGTTGCGGTTTGATTTCGGGGCTGTGATGCCTTTCTTGTTGGTTTTGCTTGTGCTGGCCTGCTTTGTTCCTGTTCAGGTATTGGCCTAAGTGTCTTTTTAATTGTTTGCCCAGTACCGATTTTTGCTTGACTGGTACAGTATATTAGCGACCGGTCCACCGGTCACTGATGACCTGTTTTGCTGTAGTGGATCAAGCAGTCAAAGAAATGAATATTTTATAAGTTATTTTATAAGTTGTTTTATATATTCATTTTCCATCATTTCTTTGACCGCTTGACCTTGTAGCAAATAAATTCGAAACTTTCAAAATTTTGCATGTATATGCATCACTCATGAAGTACATGGATTTCAACGGTTTAGATTCGCCGTTTGAAACCGATTCGGTATACTTTTGGAGTTGTGCTCACCAAACCTTCTTGGTGAGCACATCAGACCCCAGTTTTGCTCAATTTTAAATATTACAGATGTTATGATAGCCGGAAATTATATATAGGTATCTTTTTTTACGCTTACTTATACGATGGAAGAATTGATAATGTGGACTTGACAAGAATATTTTATATTTTATTACATGATCCAATCTTTGGTTCATTTTATAAAAACTAGTTAAGTACCCACGCTTTGCAGTGGGAATTGATAGTATTAAATCACAGTAATTAATCTCAACTAATTATAGAGTCTCTTCCATCGATAACGGTACCACATTACATAACTACGGTACACATTACATAAATAAATCATGATAGACCTTGTAAACATTCATAAGATTTTTTTCTTTTTTTTTGCATTCAAATAACCGTAGGCTTAAGACACACATGTTTGATTGTAATATAAGAGATCCCCTAAAATTCATTTAAAAATTATCCTAATCCTTAAACAACGGCAGATATGTAAACCCCTCATAATCCCAGGATTTATTGTCAGTGCAGAAGCAGCACTCGCATTGTTAATTTCTTCTTGTAAGAGTAGAAATTCAAGAGCGTTGATCAAACTTTACCATTTCAAATTAACAACCCAATGATTAATTAGAGAGCAGAAATCGGTTCAAGTCACATTTAAGCAATCCATTATTGAACTTTATTTAATCACCAAATCAACCCCTCCAACAATCAAAATAAGGTAAGAAAAGGAGAAAAGCGCATTTATACACTGGTCATACAATTTTGTAAAATGTCATGATAATAAGCTGCTGATTAAATGAAACAACTAACCGTGCGTGCCTTCAAGCATTTTTAGAGCTTGCTGAACACCTTCCCATATACATCTCTACTTGTGTTAAGTCTCTCTGCCTACATATATAACATTCATTTTTAAATAAATTAAAGAAAGATGAAATAAAATAAAATAAAAACTACAGTGCTGCTTATTTTTTAAGAAAAAAAAAAGACAATTTGTAATTTTATCATGTTGAACGGTTCAGATCGACTATTTGGACTTTGTAAACAGAGGCAGTGATCCAAAAGTATGGACCAATGTGCGTTATGCATAGTACCATAGCCTCACTATAAAAGAAGTATCATAAAAAAACAAACTATGTGAACCCCACATTTTTGGAGATACATTCCTGCATTTTGTGCCAAAAAAGAAGAAAGATAAGGATTGTATATTGTACATGAGATGATATTTAATGGGTGTGAGCATAATGCCGTAACCTATAAAGAAGCTGTATGTCAGAGCACAAATTCTCCTGTAAAGGTACTGTATTGCTGGCAAGCAAGTAAAACTTTGGGAAAGAAACCTTCTAAAAAAATATGCGCTAATTGGGAAATCATTGTTTCTAAAGATCAAGACACATTAACAAATTGGTTTTGAAAAACAAAAGTAATCGATCCAATCTTTAAAACAGTAGAAGTGATCAAGCAGCATACCGATTTAAACCGACTCAAGTTTTCTAAATCGTGTTACTTGATTCAAATTCAAAAAAGCATCTATTAATAAAAAATCGAGAAGACCAACCTAATTATCTCATAGATGGTGGTAGATCAGGTATGCATGCTGCTGGCTGTCTGCCTTGTTTGTCCATACACGGCCTTATAGTCTAGACCAGGACATGTGCCATTGGACATAGGAAGGGGTCATGTAAGCTGGTTATCAGCTAGATCAAGCCAATACAATTTGAGAGTAAACCAATTGTAGAAGGTATACTCCCACTGAAATTATTTGAATTAAGGGCCCTGCAATTTTATGATAATTGAAGTTAATAAAAGACCAACATGTAAATATAAATTACTGTACCTGGAGTTTCGTATTCATTAATTAATAGAAAAACTGAATTAAAATTTCCAATATTCAAGCTTAATCAATGGTCAGTAATTCTTAAAAAAAGGTTAAATTTCTCAAATTCCCCATTGTAGTTGGTATGGTGCCAGTGAAATTGCAACCTTGCAGTGTCCTACACAAATCAAAGAGTATAAAAACATAAGACCTTTACCTTTATTTTTTGTCTTTTAATTCAATTAAGTAGAGGATAGTATATTGTTATATATTAAAATTGTAATTATAGGGTTGTAAGCTTTTGTAGTTTGCTAATGTTTTCTGGCAGCGAGCCAACAAGGTCGGGGTTTGAAGAAAGATCCCTGAAAATGAAAATTGAGTAATTTTGAATATTTTTCATTATAATTTGATACTTATATTAACGCTTGATAATGTTTAACTATAATTTAAACCAAATATTTTGAAAAATTAACTACGAATCACTACAATTTCATTTGAAGATTAATTTCGAAACAAATTTAGTGAACTCACAAGGATGTCAATTCAGTTAGTAGGCTTATGTCATCATTTATCTTGTCTTTGATTTTAAGACCAGGCAATGACCTGCAAAGTTTACAAAAATAAGAAACCAAAATCACAATTTAGAGGGACGTGCATGTGAATGACTCTATAGAATGCTTGTAAACAAATCAAAGTACAAAAGTCTATAGACTGGATCAATCAGAGAACTGGTGCCTCGTCTACTATCTACTACTGTACCTATCCTAATGTGTGGTTTCCATGTTTTTCTCTAGCTAGATATTTCAAGGCCAATTACCCCTGAATAAACCTGAATTCATATCACCCAAGTTAACTCAAATTTTGAGTTTAGATCAGAACTGTCTTATCTGCTTTAGCTTTGGTATAGTAGTAGATAGTAATCCAGACCCCCTTTTAACTTTGGTATAGTGATCTAGAGCTATGCTTTGGCCCAAGACACTTCCAATTATACGAATTCCATCAATATCCAAACTTTTTAGAATGATATAATCCAGACCCCCTTGCATCCAAGTTGGCAGGGATCGCATTTCTACTACTACACAGTCTAATTAATTAAAAAAAATGGTTAATAATTATCCTTCAAACTTCCAAATTACCTGTAAAATCTAATAGTTGTCATCTATCGATTTTATTTGATGAAAATAAGGAACTGAACCAAAACAACTGCCATGCTTTTAGTTGGCCTTAATTTTACAAATAAACAGCTTTAAAAAGTCATTTTCACAAACACCTCACGTGCTCTAGTCTAAAATTGGGAATTTGGAGAGTAATTTACCGTCAACTGTAGACCAACTACCTAATGTTTCTCCAAAAACCTAATAGACTTGTAGTATAACTTGTAGACAACAAAACCCTAGACTTGGATCAACCAAAAACAACCATTTACTTATTTAAATTCTGAGTTAAAGACACCAACAGACTCATTTTCTGCACCATACCAAATCCAGTGTAATATACACTATAACCCCCAAATCCACTACACCTTATGTCCTCGAATCACTCCCAAATACTCAATAAGGCATGAACAACACCTTTGTAAACCCAATTGGTGATGAACATGATGAAATCAACATCCCCAAATCCAATCCGAGTCCAATTACATTCAAAACCTCTTCAAACTTCAAATTGATACCTGCAATCCCTCTCATACTCTCAGGCGACCTCAAAATAGTTGGTGAAGGGGTATCATATGGCATGAAATTGTTAGTTACTGTTGAGTAATGAGAAGAAAGTGGCTGTTCTGTCTCCGCATTTGAAGGTAAACCCCGTTTATCAATAGAAATATTTAGGTTCTTTGAGGTCATATCTGAATAATGTTGCTGGTGTATGCGCGGAGCCACATCATCACCAAAGCATTCCTTAGCTTCTTTGGCTGCACCTGAATTTATATAAAAACTAATTCGATAAACTGTTTCTAACATAAAGAAACTTTCTGGTATCAAAAAAACTAAAAACCATTATAAATTCGATGTGATCTAAAGACTACACGATATATATGTTGCGCATATAATAATTGATGAGGTTTTAGATATCGTTTACCATTCATCAAGCACCTTAAAATATATAATGTTCTGTATTTAACAACACAGATGGACTATCATTACAGAACTTTCAGAATTTTTTATCAATAAATTACTGATATGCACAAGAAAACATCAAATATATATTTTTGCTTTTTGAAATTCGAAATGTATAAAGAGGGATAACTCCAAAACATTTTTGCGATGCAAATTTGAACAATAGATAAACCTACTTGCTTTGGTTTCTCAGTTTAGGCAATGAAACAACAAGTGACGACATTTAACAGAACACAGATTTTGCACTTATAAATTAGGTATTATTCACGAATGATCAAAACTGTTAACTGATTGTTCCAAACATAAAAATGTTGATTGGTGAACAAATTAAATTACAGGCTAATTTCCAAAAGAATCCTTTTTCAATGTTTGTCACATGCACTAACCTAAAGCACAGAGTTCTTCATATGCAACCCATAAAAGGGGGTCAGCTGTCAAAGCTTGTGTGAAATGGTCTATTGCAGCCTTTTTTCTTCCTGTATACCTACAATTAATAATAAAAAATTGTTAACAAAATTTTACACATGCCAAAAAAGTTAAAACACGTTCAGAATCCATGCAATGCTATGGACATTCTAAACAAAAATTAAAAATTTAAAATATAGTGAAAAAAATAACCTGTAAACCAGCCTGAGAAGATAGTGCCCAGCTGCACCATTTGGAACCTACCAATAAATAATTAAAACCACTTTCAAGATTTTCCCCCTAGGTCGCCGTGGCCGTGAACGCTGGCGCCACCACAAATAAGTCGGCCAGTGACAAATCCTAGCCTCCACATATACCCGCACGACATTTGAAGCGATCGCAGCCTTGCAGGGGAAGGCGGGGATGTGGGGTTCTAGGGTTTCGGTCGGGAGGAAGGCGGGGAGGCAGGGCCTAGGGTTTGGGGTGAGGGGTGGGCACGACTGGCGGCGATAAAGGAGAAAGAGAGAAAAGAGAAAAGAGGGAGGGAGCGAAGAGAGAAAAGACGGAGGAAGAGAGAAGAGATCCGCGTATTCGCAGTAAAGGAGAAGATCAATCTGTGTGGTCTTGTGTGTAATAGGTTAATTTATAACTAATTTCAGACTTGTACACGAACGAATACATAAAATGTATGTATAATATCTAATATTCAACACAATGATTTAGAATCGTTGGATCTGCTGGATGGACGGCTGAGATTGCCTCTGGACAGATACACCATTCAGTCCCTTTTATCTCAACGTTCTATTATAGGAGTTATGATATGATATGATTATGATTATGATATGATATATATTCTACGTCCATGGAACCTTCCTCATCTGCTTAGTACCTAGTTGTATCAATTATCTCTCTCTGGGCTCTACCTTGAGTCTTTTAAGTCATTTAAGTCATTTAGTCTTTAGTCCGAAATTTTTATTAATAACCCCAAACAAAAGAAAAATATCAAATCTAACCCCAACTTGAAAAAAATTTCAAAAATGACCTAACCGCCCCATGATTGGGCGGTTCACCCTACCCACAAAACCGCCCAATCATTGGGCGGTCCACACGGCCAAGAAAACCGCCCCCTAATCGGGCGGTTAACCATTTTTTTTTTTTTTTTTTTTTTAAAGATATGTTATGATATTTTTTTAGTAGGATATATTTATAAGATATATATATTTTTTTTGTGTAGATATCTTTTTTATTAAGATATATTTACAACATATATTAAGATATATATTTATGATAAGTTTGTATTATTTTTGTAAGATATATTTTTTTTATTGTAATTTTAAATAAAATTTGGTT
Source organism: Carex kokanica (assembly GCA_025461125.1). NCBI lineage: Eukaryota > Viridiplantae > Streptophyta > Magnoliopsida > Poales > Cyperaceae > Carex > Carex kokanica. The sequence continues at coordinate 378,583 of JAJGRX010000188.1, forward strand.
GAGTTTGGATGCGTCGTCTGACGGTAGAACCGTCGATTCTTTTATAATAATTGTCGATTATACGGCTGTTGTATTGATTGTCGATTTGGCTAACGTGGTAAATATTTTTATGTTGTCAATTTGTGTATATTTAATTGCGCTATGAAAATAACAAAAATGAAGCACACAAAAATAGTTACAAAACTACTAATTAAATCAGTTCACAAATTTAGCGACGACGACCGAACAAATTTAGAAGTCGACGAGTTCTCGATCTGCTTCCAGTCTATTGTGCGACACTACTACCGCTACCGGATGCCTCTGCATGACTACTACCGCTACCGGTTGCCTCCGCAACAACTCTAGCATTTTCTCTTTCGTTGGCTTCGTTGATGGCATCTGCATTCCAGTTCACCAAAAATGGTATGTTATTGAAATCTTGAAATGTAAAATGAATTATAAAATATAAAATGAAATGTACCTGCTCGCTGCCTGTCACAAGTTGAACGGCGAGCCTGATGTCCCATTCGCCTACCCTGCATCTGATCCATTGTCATTACAGCACGCTTGTGGGGCCTTCTCCCTTTTCTAATATAAAAAGAAGTTAAATAACCATATTAAAAAGAAGTTCAGTGCATACACAAAGTATTCTCCCTAACCTGATCCACTTTCTGGGGGGACGATTTTATCTCCAACATAGGCCGGCCATTGATGCTGGTTGGGATAAGAATGGAATGATGCACCCCAAGTACTCGCAAGGTAAGTGGTACGGTACATGTCGGCGACAAAATCATCCTCACGGAAGTTTCTCACTCGGCACACCGCCATAACATGAGAACAAGGTAGGTGAGCTAGTTGGATTCATTGGCATGTGCATGTTACAGTATTGTCATCTCCGATTTTAACAACATACTTGAAAGGCCTTTTAATAAACTCCATAGTCCCATCTGCTCTACGGCTGGTTGGAGCGTACTCATTCGGAGAGTGAACTTCGAATTCCAAGCGACTCCCATACGGGACAACGGTCATAACTGAACCTTTCTCCCTATGTTTGCGTAATTTGCCCTCCACCCTTGTTGAAAATGTTTGGTTCCTGGCGAGTAATTCTGTTGCTTTATCACGACGGTCAACGAACCATGCATTAAGCTTGTAGAAAGTGTCATCCACAATGGCTGCCACGGGCAACATTCGGCTCTGCTTGAAAACAGCATTCAAGGACTCGGACCCATTTGTCGTCATTATTCCCTATCTCCAACCTCCATCTTTTGCTTGAAATATTTTCTCATATGCGGGTGCTTCTTGCAGATCTCTCGGATTATTTTTCCCCACCTTGAGTAAGTACGAATTTGCCTTCGGACAATACTACACAGAAATAATTTTTCAGATTAGAAAAATATAAGTAAATAGTTTATTAAAATTTCATCTAAAATATACATACCTTGGCAAACTCTTTGAACATCTCTTCCAGCCTCCTTGGTTTCTTCCTTCTGCATCCAATTTTAAATGTATCTGCAACCCATTGGTCGAATCCGACATGCTTGTAGAGGTTGTCTGCAACGTGTTGCATACACAGCCTATGCACACAGTCGCCCTGCGCTGTCGACCAACCGAAATCTGTTCGATCAAAGACATATTTGATTCCTTTGTGCTGGTCTGATATGACGCAGAAGAACCTGTTCCCAACCACCTCTCTTCGCAAAAAACTCATGAAAAAACCCCAATTTTCACCGTCCTCCTTCTCGACAATTGCAAATGCCAAAGGCAACAACTGGTTTTCTGCATCATATGCACATGCTATCAATAACCTCCCCTCGTAACGGCCAGACAAGAAGCATGCATCTATACTGATAACAGGTCTAATATATGGCACAGCTTGAATGCACGGACCAAACGCCCATGCTATGGCCTTGAACAGTATCTGGTCGGGCTCATCGGGATCGGTAACATTCCAACATTCATACCTTGTGCCGGGATTTGTACTTGCTATGGCTTGGAGCAGTGGTGCAAGCAAGTTGTATGAATCCTTCCAACTACCGAACAGTCGGCATATCGCAAGTTCACGCCCTCTCCACAACCTGTTGTATTTTGGGGTCACATGGTCGTAAGCGCGTCTCACCGCTCTACCGACCTCCTTAAGGCTGATCGACGGGTCCTCCTTAACATCTCGCTCAATTACATCGGCAATAAGTGATGCCGTAAGTTGTGAATGGTCTGTCCTTGACGACGCAGACTTGCATGTATGTGGGGGTTCACATTTCTTAATTATCCATGACGCCCCCCTACCCACAGGGGTTGCATACAGCCGGAACTCGCATCGCGGTGAGTCTTTGCAAACAACAACTAACCTTTTTGACTCCCTTTTTTGTATTCTGCACTCCCAGTTGCTGCGGATATGAACTTCGTATATTTTCTTCACAAGTTCATCTAGGGTGGTATAAACCTGGTCCGGAGCAAGCTCTGAGGTGTAAACGACACGCTTCCCAAAATAGCTTATGTCTGCTTCCTCAAAAGCAGTGGTATCGTTGAATGTGGCTACCGGGTGCCTGTCTGTCCGACCTCTGATCGGAAATCTGTCATGCATGGGTAAATAATCTCCATCACCGTCTGACAAGTGATCAGAATTCCAATCCCCGTCCCAACTATCACCCGAGTTAATTTCACGTTCCGGTATAGCATCAACCCCTTCGGCCTCCAGCATAGCATCTCTCCGGGGAACAATAACAGGTACAAGTATAGGTACGGACGGTGGTACAGAAGGAAATCTGGCTTCTACTACGGGTTGAATAGGAGGTGGAGGTGGTGGTGGTGGTAGGTCGGTGCTATAATCAGTGGTATAATCAGTGGTGTAATCAGCAGTGTAATCAGTATGAACGGGTGGTGCGTGCGGTTCAGACGGTGACACATGACCCAAGTTTTGGTTACCCGAGTGGTCAAAACCCGAGTGCTGCTGCACTGGGCTATCATAACCTGTATGGTCTGTAGAAGGTCCAATCCTGGTCCGATGCAGAAACTTTCTGGAATACAACTCCATTATCGAGGTACCCGTAGATTGAAAAGTATTGTAAACACATCTCCAACCATCCTCATTTGTTATTGGATACTTTACATAGTAAGGTCTATCCCGCCCTGCGTCAACCCGAGTAACCAAATCTATGTCATACCGGTTGGGGGTTACACCAATCCTTTCGAATACCATTTGCTTAAGTTCCAGAAATGAGGTGTTTTCATTTACCTCAAAGCCATGGGTCGGATCTTTCAAGTAACGAACTCCCTCCACACCCACCTCGAACTTCCCGCCCACATATAGTGTAACCAACATTTTATCTACATTAATAAACAAACTTTTATCAGTTACAAAATAATAGTACACAGTTAAATTATTAGTAAATAACAACATTAAAAAAAATATTTAATAAAATTAATTAAAAAAAATAAAATAAAAAAAATGAACAGTAATCTACAGTAGTCTACAGTAATAAACAGTAATAAACAGTAATCTACAGTAATCTACAGTATCTACGGTATCTACAGTAATCTACAGTAATCTACGGTAATCTACGGTAATCTACAGTATTCTACAGTAATCTACAGTAATCTACAGTATCTACGGTAATCTACAGTAATCTACAGTATCTACAGTAATGCATAGTAAAATAAATAATAAAATAATAATAATAAAAACTAATAAAAAAAAAAAAATTACCTGCAGAGAAAGAAGAACGATTGGGGCGAGGGCGAGGGCGAGAAAGTGTGAGAATGAGAGGCAGAATTGGGAATTTATAGTCTGCATAGTGAACCGCCCCACCATGGGGCGGTTTTCTTGGCCGTGTGGACCGCCCAATGATTGGGCGGTTTTGTGGGTAGGGTGAACCGCCCAATCATGGGGCGGTTAGGTCATTTTTGAAAAAAATTTCAAGTTGGGGTTAGATTTGATATTTTTCTTTTGTTTGGGGTTATTAATAAAAATTTCGGGTCTTTAGTTGTAGCAACAGGAGTTCTTTGTCGACCCTTGTGCATTTACTTTTTTGCCCCTAATTTAAATCTAAATCAGGAATCAGGTGTCCTTCCATTGGTATATTTCTTCACGCGGTTAGCCGATCCGTGTCTCATTCATTCTACACAGGTCACAGGGATATGAATGATTATTTTTCAATATTAATTAATTAATTAATGGGCTGATAAATTTCTAATATAAAAAACTTTGATTATGTAATACTAATTAATTATGTGATAAATGTTCATGCGCTACTTTCATTTCTACCATCATCAATCTCTACTAGTCAACCGAATTGGTTCATGATAAATCAATCATATTAGTTGAATATTTAAGTCATTTAACTCAATTATAACTCTAATATATAAGCTGAACCTTAAAGTTCATAAATTGTTTGATGCCTAGTCAATTATATTATTTTCACCTTATTTCTTTTTAATTTGTTTGAACACATTTTGTATATATTTTCATTTTGTTTAATGATTGATAATCATCAGCCGACTCAAAATTAAAAAGTGATGGCCTTAATTTCTCTTTCGATGACGATACACTTAAAATGTTGAAATTTTAGTTTGTTATCATGTTCCTTCATTATTTACTACTTGAGAATTAATCCATACATTAAAATAATTTATTGACAACTACTTGTGAATCAATATAAATTAATTTGCTGATGGTAGAAATCCAATAAAAAAATATAAAAAAAATTTCGGACTTTAAACGTGCGTAATTTTATATAGAAAACATATTTCTTATTACGATCCCATTATGAAGAACTCACAAAAAGATGTACAGAAATCAAGCATAGCTTGTACTGATCATTTTCAGACAAAAAATGTCGTCTGAAACCTGAATAAACTTGAGTTAAAATTTCTTACTTTCAACAGTTATATATATTTTAATTATTTGAAACCGAGACAACGCTTTAAGTAAATTTAAAATTACTATAACAATTTAATACAATAAATTAATAATTAATCTAAGCAATTATATGTTATATAATTTTTCCCATTTTGAAAACACAATAACAATTCACTACAATTAATGAATAATAATAAATATATTAATATAAAAAAAAAAGATAGAGAGAATAAGGAATCTTTTTTTACTGTCGTTGGTGCAATTAATATAATACAAAACAATGAGGAATCGCAACAGTTTTGTGGCTACATAACAAATCCATGAAAGAACTGTACTATTACATGTTTTTTTTGTATGGTATAAAAAAAAACCATCTTTCTGGTTTTTAAGAAATAATTAATATTTTTGTAATAATAAAATGTTGGGCATATTCACCTTTTGGACTGCACCACTTTGATGTTAGTGTTACGGGTGAGATCAATTCTTTAAGAGCGACTGAGATGAGAAGAGCTTCTATGTAAATTCCGTTTCATTTCTAATTAAAATCGCGTAGCAGGTAGCGAGCTATTCTTTCAATCTGCCTCCATCTAACAACTCCATCGAAAGAATTTAACAAGGCCTCCATGCTATGTTTATAATCAGGGTCCAGATACCCAATAAAAGTGACCTAATTGGGCTTTTATGTCAGGCAACTGGACTTTGTAATGGGCTCACATTTTCTAGCTCACCTGATTCAACATCAATTCATATAGGGGTGTAAACGGAGCTGATTCGGAGCGGATAATGCTGATACCAAATCTATATCCGTTTTTCAATGAGCGGATACGGATACGGTTACGGATAGTAAACGGATATCAAAATTCAAAACCAAATCCGTCTTAAACGGATACGGATACGGAGCGGATAATCCACGGATACGAATACGGAGCGGATAATCCACGGATAATTGTCGGATAATTGAGTCATATGAACTTTAAGTACAAATACTAAATTAAAAACAATTAAAAAAAACAAAAGTAAATTAAAAAAAAGGTAAAGAAATGGAGAAGATATAGGAATGGAGAGGAGTTAGAGAATATTAACCGCTGAAAGTCAAGTTACAGCGAAGTGGAGAAGTTGAAATTTCGGATCCGGATAGTGCGGATATCCGCTCCGTTTATACTTTCAAAAATTATTCGTATCCGTATCCGTATCAAATTTTCCTATGCAAAAATTATCCGTATCCGTATCCGTGATATCCGTATCCGTTTAAAGCCGGATTCGGATAATAAGCGAATTCGGAGCGGATATCCGTCCGGATAACCATATCCGTTTACACCCCTAAATTCATACCTCTACCTGCTATGTCTATTCATATATTAATTCCCAATTTAATGGACTTTGTAATGGGCTGACATTTTCTAAAGGCACCGCAGCTCTGCATGACTTCTCGATAGGGGTGGCAAAAAAGCTCGTGGCTCGATCGTGACTCACTTGCTAACAGCTCGCTCGTTACTGGACCGAGCTGTTACTGGACCTAGTCGGTATGAGGGGCGGCATAAACTGACGGGGCAAACCAAGAAACGCTGGGATGTGGCATGGGCGGCGGGCTCATGGGCACTATGGAAAGAACGGAATAGAAGAACGTTCAACCAGAAGAGAAAATTAGTACACATCCTGATTAATGATACGGCAATTGATATACACAACTGGTTACTTTTTAGTTAGATGCAATAGGGGAAGGAGCGGCCTAAACATTTTGGGAGCGTTCTTAGTTTTATTAGCAGAGCTTTTCAATAGTTGAGTTACATTGTAAATTTACTAAATAGTTACAAAGACCACTTGGTCCGTGTAACACCCCTGTAAAAAAATTTTAGCTCGATATATCTTAGTGGAACCTTTCCACTATCCCTCAAAAAAAAAAAAAACCTAGTCGGTAGTTTTTCCGAATATTTTAATTTATGGAATTATCAGTTTGACATGAAAAAATTTCATTGATAGTAAATGATATTTAGATTTGATTGACGTCTCAGAACTGCAACTGGTACAAACGAGTCAAACAGTGTATATGGAAATACAAGCATGAAGCATGACGCTTCTCAGCTTCTGCAGCAGAGCCGTTCCTTGCCTTTGTCAAAGATAATAATAAAATAAGAAGCCATATAATTTATTGGCTCTTTACATCATTTGACATGACATGATATTGTTGGAGTCAGAAGCTAAAATTCACAATGAACCATGGATTCATTGTCAGGGTTGATTGACCACGTTAAAAAAATAGGTTGCTTAACAGAAAGGCATTCCATGAATTTGAAGCATCAATAATGCATCGTGTCTCAATTTGAACATATTAAATTATTGTCAGGACTAAAAAGTATATTTTTTTTATTTTTCAGTAATTATATAAAAATGATATAGAATATAAGATAGATTACATTCTTATTTTGGTTCCAGCGAAGAAACCAAATTTTTTGTTTTTCAGTTTCTCTATAAAATTATAAAATGACAGAAAAAAAACTTTGGTTCCTTTAGATACCATACTGAAATTTTGAATTCGCAATCCTAAAAGGGCCGGAACTTTTTCTGATTTCCTAAAGGAAACAAAAAAGTATCTTACTATGAGATCCAAACTATCTAATACTCTGGATTATTTTTACATATTTTTTTATTAATAAAATGTTTGCAAAAAAAGTGAGATTGAATGGAACATAATTTTATAATGGTTTTAAATAATTTTTTTAATTTGTTCTGGAAATAAATATAACAACTAAAGTACCGAAATTTTTCTAATATAAAAAATACAAAATTTCACAATCTACATCTGTTTTTGACAAAATTCCAAAACTACACAATCCGCAAAACAATTCTATGGAAATTCAATGAATTTGAATTTTTGCAAAATTATTCACCGGATTTGAAAACAACTTTCTGCAAAATAATTTTACGGAAATAAAATTTATGTAAAATTATTTTGTGAAAATAGGATTTCTTGTTTTTTATTATCGTGGTCACTTCTAAGTAAATAAAGAAATTATCGTGGTCATTCTAGTACATTCAAACTCTAAGGCACTCCATCTATTTTTTTTTTTTGACATCATTCGACAGAGGTGAATGTTTATATTTTTTTTGTTCATTAAAAATAGATGGAGAAAGTTAGAATTTGAATGTATTAGAAGGACTATGATAATTTTTTTATTTATCCAGAAATGACTTTTGAATAGGGATCAATAACTCAGATCAAAAACACTTTTATTTTTTTTTCCAGTAACACACAAAGAAATATTTTAATTTTTCTTACATCCAATAAAAATCCGGTCTGAAAAATATTAATTCGGGTTATTTGCCGTAGTCTTTCTAGTAAATTCAATTCTATAGTATTTCATCTATTTTTGAAGAAATATAAAAATATTTTTAATATTTCAATAGAAAAAATAGAAAAAATCATAACATCTTCTAATTAATTTAAATAAAAAATCAGAAATTCTAAATCCCCAAATAATTTTACGGAAAAAGAGATTTTCCGGATCCGGTGAATAATTTTGCAGAAATTGATTGAATTTCTGCATAATTATTTTACGGATTGTATGGTTTTGGAATTTTGTCCAAAACGGATTAGATTGTGAAATTTGGTATTGTTTTTGTATATTAATAAAAATTCGGATAAAAGTATATTTAACAAAAGGAATCAGAGTAGGTCCGATGCCCATCGGACCTACCTTGGTTTGATGGGTGTGATGACCATTCGATCTGCATCAAGATTCGTGTGTTCCGTATCAAAACCGTGCAAGTCTGTATCAATTTCCGTGCGCATATATCTTGATGCTAATCGTACGGTTCTAGAGCTCATTGAACCTAAATGTAGGTCCGATGCCCATCGGACCTACTCCTATCTCTTAACAAAAATATTTAAACATGCCAAGTGGGTCCCGCCTGACTATTGTGATGAATCACTGCACTCGCCGCACAATGGATCTCGCAAAACCAAAAAAAAGTGCGTCAGTATTTGTTGCACTAGATTGTACACCAATTTTGAATGATCACGAGAGCATGATCAGAGAAGAGAGAAGTCAGAGAACCAAAACAAAAAAAGAGAGAGATATATAGACCGGCCTGTTTAGTGCCATCATGAGCTGACATAAGTCAACAGCGACAAAATACAATAATAATATTAATATATACTTGTGTACTATTCTCTCATGATAGCATGCACTGTTTCGTTGTTTTGTTTGTCGATCTATCACTGGTTTTACTTTGTCACGTACCACAAGTAGGTTTTGCACCGTGCCGCATTTGGAGGAGAGAAATGAAGGCTAACTCTATATCGTTAGAGATGGAACAATATTTGTATAGCACAATGGAAACATGGATAGCACAACTCCAAATGAATACTCAAAAAGAATCAAATCTAAAGCTCCTATGGCTATTCCTACCTAAACCATGACGTGTAACCCTAGCAAATGATTTCCTTGCTATTTTCTTGTTTCGCGTTCGTACAAAGATATCAAAATAGGAGTCAGCATATATCAACAATAAGTTAATCATTTGTTACACGGATTACTTATTTATATTTTTTTTAAAAGAATAGTATAGATATTTTATATATTTAAAATGATTTGTATTTTTTTTACTAGAAAAGTTAATAAACTGAATAGTATAGATATTTGTATTTTTACTAGAAAAGTTAAAAGGATTACCACTTGTGTACTATTCTCTCATGATAGCATGCTGGTTTTGCTTCGTCACGTACGGCAAGTAGGTTTTGCACTGTGCCACATTTGGAGGAGAGAAATGAAGGCAACTCTATATCGTTAGAGATGGAACAATATCTGCCGACATTTTTAAAAATACCTCAAGTTAATTACATATTAATAAAAATGCCCACGACTGTTCCGAAATTTTAAATATACCCAAACCGGCTATTAAATGGCCGGTCCTGTGAATTTTTTTTTTTTTTTTTTTAAGACAAATACTGAAATATAAGACTAAAAAATTGATTTTTTTTTTAATATTTGTTAGATTACTTTTTTAATAGCATATACTAAAATACATTAAATTACTTAAAATTATGTTAATTTATGCTGATTTACACTAGAATTATGCTAAAAAACGGTAATTTACTTGAAATTATGTTAATTTATGCTGAAATTACAATAATTATGTAGAATTATGCTAAAATACGGTAAATTACATTAAATTACGTATGAATAGGGCCGATTTTGTGTCATCTTTCATAAATCATAAAAAATAGTAAAAAAATTCCAAAAAATAATAAAAATTGATATTCTACAAGTTCATTAGATAACTAATTTACTGAGCTACGTAGATTGAAGAATAGAAATGAAAATCTTAATTGGAAACTTCAACTGAAGTTTTGAGGCCCTTCTCTTTGTTTTTTGGCGATTCTGAATTTGGCAATCTAGCATTGTTAGCACGAATGATGCGCATTTTCACAAGCTTTCCGAAAAGTGGTCATTTGCTGAAATCGGACACTCGAGCGCCGTTTTATGGCCGTTTGAAGTTTTGCCGTCGTTTTTCGCTTTCTCAGTGAAGATATCAACCCTATTCATACGTAATTTAGCGTAATTTAGTGTATTCTACCATAATTCTACATAATTATTGTAATTTAGAGTAATTCAGCATAAATTAACATAATTTCAAGTAATTTAGCGTGTTTTAGTATAAATATGCTAATTATATATATAAAATGTAATCTAGCAAATATTTAAAAATAAATTTAATTTTTTAGTGTTATATTTCAGTATTTTAGCTATTTGTCTCTTAAAATTTTTTAACATAATTTAAAGTAATTTAGTGTCAATCAGCATAAATTAACATAATTTCAAGTAATTTAGCGCATTTTAGTATAAATATGTTATCAAAAAAGTAATCTAACAAATATTTAAAAAAACAATTCGATTTTTTAGTCTTAGATTTCAGCATTTTATCTATTTGTCTACAAAAAAAAAAAAATTAAATGGGGGACCGGCCATTTAATGGCCGGTTCCTCTCTTTAAAAAAAAAAAAAAAAAAAATTGCTGGACCGGCCATTAAATGGCCGGTTTGGGTATATTTAAAATTTTGGAACAGTCGTGGGCATTTTTATTAATCTGTAATTAACTTGTGGTATTTTTAAAAATGTCGGCAATATCTGTATAGCACAATGGAAACATGGAAGAGGAATAGAAAAAATATGTAATGTAATGGTATGTCAAATCCAAATGAATACTCCTATTCCTGCCTAAACCATGACGTGTACCTAGCAAATGATTTCCTTGCTATTTTAAACGCGACTCGATGAAATATGCGTTACTCTTGAATTTTGAGTCAATCGACATGTCGATTGAATTAGTGTGGGTTGCGTATGACAAGCAAGGCTGCAGCTGCTGAGCTGAACAATCTATGTAGCCTCTAGGTCACGTTTTGCATTGGAAACCAATTCAATAATAATTTGGTAACCTCTCTCTGTCTGCATGCAACAGACTGAGTATGAATCTGCCTTTTTATTTGTTGGATGTTATAAAAAATCTTTCTGATGCCTTTTGTGTTATTAATATAAGTCTCAAGTGCCACAAAAAATAAAAAGTAAAAAAGGTAACCAATCTTTCTGACTCTTGCTATTCGTTGGATATCACGTGCGGCACAAATGCGCTAACCATGTTTGGTTCTGACTTAGATTTTTGGTTCTGACTTAGATTTTCAGAGTGGCTTAATAAATAGTAAAAAAGTTTAAAAAATTGTAAAATTTGGTCTTCAAGCACATTTCAATATGGAGATCATGTTGAGCTGTTCGGATCGGTTATTTAAATTTTCAAAATAAAAATATGAGCGTGAAGTGAAAACAACAATTTACTTCGCGAAGTACTGTAGCCCATCTCATTATATAATTAGTACTTATTATTAATATATAATTATATAATTAATATCTTATATTGTTAATATATTAAATAATATTATAATATATTATAGTTATTATTAATATATTAATATTATATAATTAGTATCTTATTATTAATACTTTAACTAATTTAGGCTTCTTAAACTTTAGTCCTCCACCAACTCTAACCAAACAAGAAATACATTAAGTCATAATCTAACTTTAAACTTCAACCAAATATGAATAATTTAGACCGGTCTAAGTTGGAATAATCAATTTAGACTTCCTTAGCTTTAGTCCACATGAAACACCACCTGAAAGTATTTGGAAATTAGAGAGTAACTAGAAAGAATCAGAATGTAAAATAAAATAAAAATGAAAAGGAATAAGCTTATCAACTAGTAAGAAGTCCCTTGTTGGGGCGACTAGAGGAATGTCGCTCATGAGGTGGTCCACGGTATGTAAGTCCAAACGTTGGGGAGGCATGGGAGTCTCGAACCTCTCACTGGTCAACACCCCGCTGTTGCTCAAGTGGTGGTGGAAGGCGTACTGTGAAAATGACGGCCTCTGGACAGCCACTATCCGCTGTCTACGGAGGAGGGCTACCCCGGCAACAGGGCCTAACATTTGGTTAGCAACCGGCTCATTCTTTTGGAAGCAGTTACGAGATATTAAGAACTCTTTTGATGACAACACATGGTGGACCATTGGAGACGGCCGAGCCATATCTTTCTGGTTTGATACATGGAATGGAGCACCTCTGAGGGTCGGCTTCATGCGGGGCTTACACAACCCTAATATTGCCCTGGCGGATGCATGGCAAACGTTACGCACTCTCAATCCAGATCTGATCCCTACCCAACAAGTCCGATTCACTCAGCAGAGGGATGCTCTCAGATGGAAATGGGAAAGCGCAGGGACCTACACGGCACGATCGGCTTATCAGGTACTATGTGGGCAAGAAGGCACTGATTGGAATTTTCTTTTCATTTGGAAATCGCCTACACCACCTACAGTTAAGGTATTCATGTATCTCATGTTGCACGATAAAATCCTAACAAGAGGTGTTCTGCAAAGGAGGGGTATGTTTATTGATCTTAGGTGCGTAATGTGCTCCTCTTGTCCAAGGGAAACAACTTGGCACCTGCTATACTCCTGCCCATATGCGAGATCGGTCTGGAATCAGGTGGGTGCTATGTTAGGCATGAAAATACTATACCATGCAGATTCAACACACAAGATATGGCAGGATAGTTGGGACAAGGTAAGGTAGGGAGGCGCTATCAAACGCAAAACCTGGGTTGCTTGCTTCATGAGCACGGCCTGGCACATTTGGAAGCAGCGTAATCGAGTTATTTTTGGAGAGCAGGTGGTGATACCGGCTGTGGTGGCTTCCCAAAGCACGCATGAGATGTTGATGTGGCTTAAATTTTGTAAATAAAGAACATCTCAAAACTTTCTTAGAGCCGTAGTTTGCATGCTATTCTTCACATAGAAGTATTGTAATAATAATGATGTAGCTTCTAAAATAGAAGCTTGATGTAGCAACTTCTTTATATCAATCACCTGGTAGCCTCTACCAAGATTTCAAAAAAAAATAGTAAGAAGTCCCTTGTTGGGGAAAAGAAAGCTGCATGATCTTTTTCGATGAAATTGTCAAATTGTGCTACATGAAAATACAATAATTATTTATTTTAGCATAGAACTAAGAAATTATTTTTCTCGTCTCGAAATCAGCTTGAGCCTGCACAGTCCGGATCTTTCTAATTTACAAATAAAAAAAATCAATTTTTCAGAAAAGAGATTAATTGTTGATTTTTTTTTCTTAGAAAAATATATGAAACCGCACTAGTTTCAGGCTTCTAGAACCGCATTAATATTGCGGTTTTAGTGTTTTTCAGACCCATTAACTCCATCTTAATCAATATATATATCTTTAGAGAAACCGATGCGGTTCCAATTATTTTTCGAAGAAAAAAAACAATCAATCACTATTTAGAAGATTTAATTTTCTAATTTCTAAATTATATAAATCCACTTACAACAATGAACAATCCCCCTCCAAAATTTTCAATTTACCTCGGTGTCATGGCCAATCTACTAAAGACATCAAAAATTGGGCTTTGTGATTCTACATCATGATTGGAAGTAGTGAACAATTTAATAAGAGAGGAGAAAAGCGGCGAGGCCACTGCACATTACTCGCAAGTCGCAAGTCGACCGCTATACACTTATAATTTGTACAGATCCCTAGATTCTCTCCACATTTGTTGCTTCTCTTGGCCCCTCCTCCTCTGATATAATCTCCTGTTTAGTAGCTGCTGCGTTTCCACTTTCATACTCTCTCTGCTGTTTTGATTTCAAAATGTGAAATCAAATTCACCGAATTTTTTTTTATGAATTCATATCTCCTTTGGTGATAACTCAAATTTTGAGCTTAGATCTGTAATGTCCGATCCACTTAAGCACGAATATTAAAGATGTCAGATGCATTCTACCGTATTGATTCGAATTCTGATCGGACGATTTGAATTCAAACCTAAAGTTTAGTTACCTCAAAGGATCTGGACTATTTTTCATATCACCTAAAGTACTTCATCGTTTGAGTTTGAAACCGGTATGTTAGATATATATATTAATACAAATCTTAAAGTGTCTTGTACATTACATCTTTGAACCGGATTAACTTGAATTCTAATTGCACGGCTCAGATTCAAACTCAAACGATGGGGTAATGCAGTGGATCTAGAATCGCACATTGACAAGCATAATAGAAAAAAAACCAAAAGGTTTAATATATACTATTTGAATAAGATTAGCATGTTACCTGTAACATTGTGGCATGTTGTACTATTTCTGTTAAAAATTATTAGATATATTTCAACAACGAATCCAGATCATTGAATAATCCAACGGAAGAGTAGAATAAGATATTTATATGTTTAGAAAAATCACATTGCTTTATATATATTTTGTATAAAATGAAACAGATAAATAATGGCATTAAGAAGAAATTTGACAATGTTCTACTTAACTCTCGTAATTAATATTAGCAAACCTCTTGTTTTTTTTTTTCTGATTGATGTAAAAGCTTAAAATTGGGTTAAGATATTGACAGTGCAATTTTTGCTTCATGCAATGCATTAGTTATATACATTCTTGTTTGAGTTCTATTGTTTTTGTTGTACGAAGAAGAAAATGATCTATCGTCTTTATAGAATAATTGTTTAATGCAAACCAATTGAAAAATACTAAATATAAACAGAAAATACAAGACGTCCCAAATTTAAAAATGAAAAGGAAAAAAATAAACAAAGGATGGAATTTAAATTCGGATCCTCTGCACTACATCACAGATTGAATTTAAATTCGGACCATCTGATCCAATTTCGAATCAATATGACTCAAACCTGTAAAGCACGGAGTCGTTTTAAACGAATTGAATCCTAACTCAAAGAATAGGGAACAAGTTCATAATTTGGTAATACTTAGCTAGCTATCAGTTTCGACCTTCATCAATATATTAATGATAGTACTTGACAGTTTGATGGTTAACATGTAATGCATTAATTGGAGATAGGCCACCTGCACACTCGCAATTTGTTCCATCCACACTCCACAGTGATTGGAATTATCTTTTTAATAAAATAAAAAGACTAATTAGAATTGATAGTGTGCTGAAATGGGGACTTTACAACAATTTTGTAGGGCTACTGCATGTAGTATTCAACAAGTGGATACGACTAATAATTCTATGAAAGTGAAAAGGATACATATATTTTTGTATCCATATAGTATTGTTTTATCATGTAATTGATTTTTTTTCTTAATTCAAGACTTAGGAATTAATCAATTTTTCGTTAAATTTTATGATATTTTACACACATATTGTAATTTATATCAGTGCATGTGTTTATCACTATTTATATATAATTCAAAGCTAGAATCACAGCTTTAGTGTAGTGGCATGAGTTCTCGTCTATTTTTGAAAAAAAAAAATACACATATAATTTTTGAAGATAGCAACTAAAAGCAAAATCTCTAACTTAGAGTTATATTCTAAAATATTTATATTTTTTATTCAGTAGAAATCTATTTCAGACTCCGTTGTTATTTTTTATTTTTTTTATTTTTATACTGTTAAATTAATCTGGTTAGCACGAGATGAAAATGTATTCAAATTAGGTTATAGCCATAAGTTATTTTAACTAAACGGATATTATTAAGCTAATTAAATCTTAGATGGTAGCGATTATGATATTAATAAAGACATCAATTTACATTTTTTTTATGAAAAAAGATGAAGATTTAACCTTTCAAATTACAATTTCTTTAAAAGATCTCCATCCGAGTTTCAAATTCATGACTTTCCACGTGAACTATCGGCTACAATATTAATAAAATTTTATTGTTTGCGATGTCAAATGGTAACAAAGGGAGCAATAATCTCATTGGGTACGAGTTTCCTATTGGAGATAAAATTAAAGAGAGAGGCTACGGTACTATGTATATACAGTGCATATTGACTTACATTATGGACTCAAAAATTCGGTTTGAAAGTCTTAACGATCAATCCGAACCGTTCAACATGGTCTCCATATGAATATGTACTTGTAAACTAAATTTTAAATTTTTTTAGAATTTTTTTACTATTTGTTTAGATTGGTAGAAAATCACTTGATTTAAAAATTCTGAACCATAAAAAAAAAAAGATTTTCTATCCATCTAAAAAAATAGTAAAAATATCTAAAAAATATAAAATTTAGTTTACAAGTACAAATAATAGTTTGGATTAACCGTTAGAATTTTAAAAACAAAAATATTAATCCAACGGACCAATCCGCGCTATGCATAGTATCATAGCCTTACTCAAATTTAAATTCAATAATGAAAATATTTGCAGAGGTGGAGTTTGAGGAGATCATCAAGTACAACAAACCGTTCATGTGTGAAAAAAGTGAGCAAACTCGGTATTTAATTTTGTCAATTTGGAAACATATCTCCAAGTAATTAAATGCATGGGGGCAGAAATTTGGTGACATGCGAACGATCATGAAAATTTAAATATTTGGATTTTTAACTTCCGACCAACTGCCTTTCTACCACTCCCAGTTGCTCCCCTTTCAGAATCACTATCTTCTTCGTTTTCTTTTTTTAAAATATATAAAGTCTAATCGACTCAGAATCACTACTAAAAGATTGTACCTTCAATTGAACTTTAATAATTAGTTGCGTTCATTGTTAAATTACTTATCTTGACTTATTTTCACCACTGTGCATCTTGTCTATTACTAGTTTACTACTAATAGTTATCTAAAAGTTAAAAAAAAAATTTAGTTTGTTTTCTACGTGTAGTGTAGATGAGCAGAGTTAAAATGCACTATTGTATCATGCTCCATTCATGTCTTATAACGTTTATTATAATTTTCAAAATCTAAATAGGTGATCCGAACTACTCAACACGATATTCATATTAAAATGTGCTTCGAAACTAAATTTTGTATTTTTTTGAATTTATTTACTATCGTTTTAGATAGGTACAAAATCAATATTTTCTTACAATAGTGGATGGTCCAAAAAACAATGATTTTGCATTTATCTAAAAAAGAAAAAAAAAGTTTCAATAAAATACAAAATTTTGTCTTCAAGTCTATTTTAATATGGAGATAGTGTTGAGTTGTATAGATTGTTTATTTGAGTTTTGAAAACATAAATAAAGATGTAAAATATGAATAAAGCACAAAATTAATAATGTATTTTAATGCTACTGTAGATATGTTAAATATAATATATACAATTTGAAAATCAATTAGTTAGTCATCTATCAACCAATTTCATCAACCCCAATAAGTGACCAACCTGATTCGTAGCTGATCTCCGAATATGTCCTGACCTAGTGTATTGAAATTACCCAGGCGGGTCAAACCCGGTCTGGTCCGTCCGTGACCCGTACCCGTCCGGCCCGGACCGTACCCGGGTTTGACACGGGTCTACGGGTAACCCGGGTACGGGTTAAAAAGGGCTGGACCCGATTTTTTGCCATTAAATCCGTGATAACCCGGACTGCCCGGTCCGCTACTCGTACCCGTACCCGTACCCGTGATACCCGTGATACCCGTACCCGTAAACCCGTGGTACCTGTACCCTACCCGATTTGACAAATTTTTTTTTGTTTTTTTTTTAAATTCAAATTTGCCCCCCAAACCTACCCTACTGCCCTACCCGGATTTGACCCGGACTGGACCCTACTCGGTTTTTTTTTTTCAAATTTTTATTTTAAAAATTCAAATTTTATTCGCCCCAAACAAAACTTTTTAAATACACCCCATCCCTCACAAATTTTCACATCTCAATTTCAATATTTTCATCTCTCATTCTCTCAATCTCAATCTCAATATTTTCATTATTCTCAATTTTAAATTTATGTTAAAAAAATATATAGTTGTAAATTTAATTCATTCTACAAATACGCAAACGAAATTACGAAAGTATTGAAATTATGAAGTTCGGCACCTCCCGCGAGATTTCAAGGTTACATTTATTTCATGTTGATTAAATTTTGTTAGATTGAAATATTGAATGTTAGATTTATTTTTTGTTTCAATTAGTTTAACTTAAATTTATTTTTGTTAGATTTTGTAGAGAATGTTAGAATTTAAATTGAATGTTAGATTTATTTTTGTTGAGTAATTTAAAATTTAAATTTGATGTTAGATTTATTTTTGTAGAGAAATTTATAATTTAAATTGAATGTTAGATTTAGTTTATGTTAGATTTATTGAATGTTAGATTTAGTTTATGTTAGATTTATTGAATGTTAGATTTAGTTTATGTTAGATTTATTTTTGTAGAGTAATTGGACAAAAATAATTCATGTTGAAACATTTTCTTTGATATATACAATTTCCTCTGGATATGTTGGCATGTAATTCTTCTTCTTCTTCTTTTTTTTTACGATCACCAAACAATTAAAAAGAAATCAGGAATCAATTTGATTACAATTTTTTTAGAAAAATCATCACCATCGAAGATCAAGTTCGGTATGGAATTTTGAAAACCATTGATGAAGTTCAGTATTGAGTTTGAACCCAGTTTGATCTATTCTTCTCATAAGATGCCACAAGTAATCCATTTAGGTATGAAATGCTTATTAAAAAAAATAAAACCAAATTTCAAGTTCGGATTCAAAAAATAAAAAAATTGAAACCGAACTTCAACTTCGGTTTGCCTTTTTCACTTTTTTGAATTGAAACGGATAGATCTATGTAATTAACCATTTGTGTAGCAATTAAAACCGAAGTTTAAGTTCGGTGTGAGAATTTTATACTGAAATTCATCTTCGATAAAAATAGTTTCTCTACAAAAATTTGTAATCAAGTTGGTTTCTGATTTTTTTTTTTTTTTGCGATGATTTCTAGAAACATTATAATTCTCCTTAACAACAAAAATGAGTACAAACCTGTTAACATATGGGATATGAAGCAAAAATTTAACATGAAACCGTGAAAGATGGAGGCAAAAAAATGAGAATTCGAACCAATCCAACTCATGATGGAATGCATGGATTATTTTAACATTCGTGTCAAATTTGATGGGACGGTCCGAATCTAAACTTAAAATTTAAGTTACTTTATGGGATTTGAATTCAAAACTCCCTTGACTTAGGAGTACTAGATACCTGAAGTAACTCAAATTTGACTTTTTGATCTGAACTATCTGATCAGAATCCAGACCAATTTGATATGAAGTATAATTACTTGATTTTTTTTAATATTCGTATAGATTCTGATCAAATGGTCAAGATGTAAACTCAAACTTTGAGTTACTTTTGGGATCCAAATTCTCGACTGTGACAGACCGCGTAGATTATGTCCTTGAATCTCAGACAACAACGGTTTTTTTTTTTCTTTTTCTGTAATTGTCTAATATATAGGGGTGAAAATGGTATGGATAATATATGATTTCTTATTCTATCCGTATTCGAAAAATTAGATGTGGATATCTAATATCCGAATATCCGTGTGGATATGGATACTGATATGGATTTACATTTTAATTATCCGTATCCGAATAGTAGATATATGAATAATATATTTTAATATATATTATGAAAAATATTGTTTTTCACCATTAAAATTAGATAAATATTATGAACTTTAGTATTTTTTTTAATATTTTTTAACATTAGTTTAATTAATATCTGATCCGATTCATATCCGTATTCGAAAAATTAAAAAGGAATATGAATATAATTTTTCCAGTATTCGCTCTGTTTTCATCCCTACTAATACACTATGGCGATAGTTGACCACACATTTTTACATTCTTGAATACCGCAGAGGATCAAATGCAAGATACAGACAAAATGTGCAAAACGATTTTTTGTGTGTATGATCTCGATGTCTAAATCTAAACAATCTGATTTAATACTGATGGTTTTCATGAATGATCTAAATTTAATTTAGTGGACCATGTCATCCAATTGGTCTTTTAAATGTCGGTGTCTATATAGCTACTACATATCTACCAATTACAAATCAAATTTGATTCAGACTGATAAGAAATTTATTCAAAACAAAAAAATATTTTAAATATGAGATGACCTGAGCTCCTGACTAGAATCCAAAATAATCTAACTGAAAACAATCCAGGATCCAACTTAAAATTTGATACGACCTGAACTTGGATGACGTAAAATATGATCCAATCCTGATTAATTACTCGAAATTATCTGACCAATCAGACCTGAGAATTATCTGAAGATTAAATTATGATAATGCGACATCTGACTTAATTAAACTCGTGATAAATTGAAATCCAACAATAATACAAAATCAAATTAATTCAGATCGATCGAGACCACCCCATCCCGGTGCAATTCTCTCTTCTTCTTTTTTTTTTTTTTTTGTCCAAAACTTAGCATAGGCTGCTAAGGTGTATACATCCAACATAGTCGTCCACCCCGGTGCAATTCTCGCTCTCCATTCATATTCATGGCAGCGTTCTCCCTCTTTCTTAGAAGTCGTATTCTCTGCATTAACTAAAAAAAATATTTTAAGTTAATGTATCTGAACTGTCCGATTCACTTTAAAATTCGTGCAGATTAAATCTACACTAATATTAAAGGGCCCGTGAATTATAAGTCGTGGTTGGATTGGTTTCGTTTAAAATCAAACGGCCGAGACAGGTTAATCAAAAGATGCTCTTTCTTAAGGACTAATACCATTATACCAACGACCGTCATTCTTGCTTGGGATCGTATGTAATTCTGATTCATATGGCATTCTATGTGCAGTACCAGACCGCAGATATATATTTGGGCAAAGCGAACTTCAGGTTTCATTTCTATTCTTTCTAAATTTTTTGTGCTACATATATTGTTTAGAATCGGACAATCCAATCAGAATACGCACGAATATTAATTTTACTTCAGAATCCGCATAATCAGATTGTCTGAATCTAAATAAAAATATTTTTTTACCTGAGAAGATATGATTTGTGAATGTGCTCCCTTCCAATAAAAACCAATCCCCAAAAAAATCACTGAAATTAGTCAGGCCACAGGAATTGTAATCATGATGTATGTTTTTAAAATCCTTGACCTGTTCCCTCCCCCTGTATTTATTGCCAACAAACCATTGTACCCCCACACAAAGGAATTCACAATCCGCCCCTCCATCAAATCTCTCCTGTCTTTCTTTTTCCCTCTCACTTCTCTTGCTTTCAAAAACAACCCATTATTACTGAAATTCATAACCTAACCTAATTCCCACCTCCCCTCCTTTATATCCTCACCATCTCTCTCTCTCTCTCTCTCTCTCTCTTCTCTCCTTACAACCAAAATTAAAATGGTCAAAAAGTTAGGTCTAAGCTCTTTCTTCTCCAAAACTAAAGACATCTCGCCACCACCTCCATGGCCATGGCTTTCATGCAATAACCCAAGAACCAAATCATTCAGAGATATCTCTCCAACTTGCTTATATTCTACCTACATTGATTCGACCGATTCATGCTTCACGCATTCCTCAACCCTAACTGAGTCAGAGAGTTTCTCCACCTCATCCGAGCCATCTACCAACGACCCGCTCGAATCCCTCGTACATGCAGTGAAATCTGACCGTTTATTTTTTGAACCGGGTTCTACAAACTCGATTTTAGAAGAGGCTAGAAAAGGCACGCAGATTAGTGATGCATGTGGACTTGAAGCGTGTGCATTTGCAATAGAATTGGAGTCAGAAGATCCATACAAAGATTTTGTAAAATCAATGGAAGAAATGGTGCTAGCAAATGGGGTTAAGGATTGGGATTGGTTAGAAGAGATGCTTGGATGGTACCTAAGCGTGAATCCAGAATGCGCGCATGGGTATATAATTGATGCATTTGTGGATTTGCTTCTGGGTTTTGCATGTAACTGTGATTCCTGCAATTGTTCTTCATCTTCTTCCTCCTCTTCCTCGTATAGGTTTGATTTTAACGAGGGAAATGGAAAGGATAATTGTTGGTCATGTGAAACTAAGGAAGTGGAAGAAAGCGTGACATGATTTTTTTTTTTTTTTATCTGCTTCTATTGTTAAACGGTAAATATTATAACAGAGCAGTTCTGGCTTCATGTAGCACATGGACTTTACAATCAAAACAACGCTGTATATGATTTGTGCATTGCGTGAAGTCAAAATAGCTCTGTTAAAATCTTTACCCGTTATTTAACTGTTACAATTAGGACATTTTGGTGTATAAATTAGTTAGCTGCAAACATATTTTACATGTTTCCCTTTTGCCTTGAGCTTAATATTTTAGATACGATGGCACATATGACAGGTATTCTTAATTTGTTCTTGTTTTTTCTAAAATAAATTTGTGGCCTCTATTGCTCAAAGCATGACAGAGTTTTATTTAGTAAATATAGTAGTATGATACTAGCTAGATGTGAAATGCCAAAGAAAGAAAAACATAAAAAAACCTGAGAGAAATAATTTGATACATAAAAAACCTTCTCCATAGAAATATAAAATGACGGATATATGGATTCATATCGGAAGCAAACAAAATGAAGTTCCAGGCTTGTGGTCACATGAGATAGGTGATGAGTTTTAAATTTTCAAATTTTATGACATGGAATTAATGGGACCATGATGATAGGGATAAAAAGATGAAAAATAAATAAAAATTAATGCAAATACAACCAATAGACCGTTGTATAACGGCCCGTATAACTGTGTGTAAGGCCTTTGTCTGTATTCTTGTCGTATTGGTAGTTGGGTATAAAACATAACTAAAGAATCGTCTGCATCTTTAAGAGTAAGAGGAAAGTTAAGGTGTGATGTGTTAATTAAGAGAGTTTGGTGAATATAATTTTAAAAATATATTAAATAAATTTAAACTGTTGAAATTTATGTACTTCATGAGTGATTCATATGTACATGCAAAATTTTAAAAATTTTGAATTTATTTGCTACAAGATCAAGCGGTCAAAGAAATGATGAAAAATGAATATATAAAACAATTTATAAAATAACTTATAAAACGTTTATTTCTTTGACCGCTTAACCTTTTAGCAAATGAATTCGAAACTTTCAAAATTTTGCATGTACATGCATCACTCATGAAGTACATGAATTTTAACGGTTTGGATTCGTTGTTTGAAACCGATCCAATATATTTTTGAAGTTGTGCTCACCAAACTCTCTTAGTGAACACATCACACTCTAATTTTGCCCTGCATTTTAATTTCAACTTTATTTTTAAACATTATCAAACTAAAGAATTGTCAAATTATTGGATGACATTGATTTTTGAATTAATACAATATCGAAGTCGAACTGACAATAAATCGTGCATTATTCCACTTCAAAAATATAATAATATCTTTCTCAGAAAAAAATCATATTGATATAAAAATGTTTAATGCCATCAAGCCATTTATAATCTAAGGAATAATTTAGATGGTGAGTTTATTATCACCAGTCAAAGTTTTGGAAAATGTGCTGCTATTCTCACTAAATATTTTGGGAAAAGTGATGCTATATATTATTGAAAATAAACCACGAATGTAGAATTTCCATTCAGAAAATCGCATCAAAATATAGGGCACTCACAGTGATAATGTTTGTTCGCGCCTATGACCAATCATTTACAAATGAGGAGGGATCCGATTACACTATTTTTTTTTACACTAGTTGATCTAAACCGTTTAACATGATGGATATATTAAAATGTGTTTGGAGATCAAATTTTACAATTTTTTTGAATTTTTTTACTATTTATTAAGATGGTTACAAAATCGTTGTTTTCAGACCATTGAAAAACAACGATTTTGTAACCATCTTAATAAATAGTAAAAAATTCAAAAAAATGTAAAATTTGATCTCCAAGCACATTTTAATACGGTGGTCATGTTGAACGGTTCGGATCGACTATTTGAATTTTGAAATCGCAAAATTAGCCTATAAATAAAATAATGTCAAGATGTGTCAAAAAAAATAGTGTAATTGGATCCCTCCTCTTTATAAATATATTTTTCACTTCTCGGCCGAATTTGGTGCGAGTGTGTATCCTCTCAGATATCTCATATTCTGCGTGACCGACGTGTCTGGTGCCTGTTAGGGGATAGCGTAGGGGCCATTATAATTTGTGCTTTGAGATTCGTGTAGAACGGATTTGAGCAGTTGAGATTTGGAGCACCCATGTGGATCAACTTTGAGTACGGGCCAGGCTCAAGCTGCATTAGCACAAAATAGTAGTATTCAATGAATATCCGTAAGCCGATAATCTAATTCGAATTCACATGCATAGATCAACATATCAATTATTAAAAAACTATATTTCTTAAGTACGTTTACAGAAATTAAATAATAATTAGTTTAATTAAAATCATTACTCTCAATCTTAAAATTTGTGATATCAAATAGTTATATTTATTCATCTTACAGCAATCTAGTTTGAAAATCGCTATGATAATAAATATGAATCTGCATTTAAATCCTCAAAATTATATTAAATATGAATCTCTATATGAATCATGTAATATCTTAATGGAATCGAATTTGAATTATATAAAAATTCGATCAATTAAACAGTCCTATAAATAACATATGTTTAGTTAATGAATGCAATCAATCAGACAACTATGGGGCCTTGTGGTCGTGGCGAAGCGATAAATTTCAATAATTATGTTTATTAGCTTTTAACATTTTCGAAATAAAACTGAGATTTGATATTTAACGTTTGAAATACTAGTATAATATTCATCAAAACATGACAAAATTTCTTTTTTTTTTTAATACCTTTGCAGATGCTGCAAAGTCGTGAGGAGGAATCGTTTAACTTAATAAGGAATTGCATCTTTCGAAAAATTCTTAAAATTAAATTTTAGGTTACGCTATTTAAAAATAAGATTAACCTCTACTAGATTCTTTCTAAACTTACATTCAGCCAAAAAAAAAAAAAAAAAAAGTTCACAATTGATCGAGAAAACAATGGATCAATAATTACCGACATTTTACGCTTACTTGTTGCTAAATATCTCGTCAAATTAAATGTTATTGAAAAATTCTTATCCTTGCTAAATATCTTGTCCTTGGTTACTGACATGCTGTAGTAAGAGTTGTAATTGTGTTGTATACACTCACATAAATGTTTGAACACCGTACGTTTGAGTACCCTCAGCCTCAGGCAGTAATGATTCAGGCTGTAATGATTCTGGTATGACACATACACGGCAGTGGAGTAGGAGTAGAGTGTGGATGACGTGACTCAAACCAAACCTATACAAAAGTGTACCGAATGCAGTACGCGAAAGTATTATAATTCTCCAACTGAGAAGAATGTCTCATTTTTTTTTATCCATTAAATCCTGAGTTCTCTCTAGCTTCTCACATGTTTATCAATGGAGAGGGGGTAACGGATTAGAATTTGGAATACTATTGTCCTTTGCAATGGATTTCTCTCAGGCAGTAATGATTCTGGTATTGCTCTAAACCATGAGCAGTGAGCAGAGCACCCTCTGGGATGCTCGGTAATTCAATGCCCTAAGTATGATATTGTACTTTTATATTGAAATTAATTAATTTCCAATATTAAATTAAGTCGACGCATTGACTGCCAAGTTTGGAACTCGGGATTAGTGAGCCCAACTAATTGCACCGATTGTCTAAAGATTAAATGAGGGAGCACCTCTTTAATTACACTCATGAGTCATGAGATACCCCTAACCCTTCATTTATGGTGTAATTAAAAAATGTTCATGAAATCCGTGAGAAACCAAGTACCTAGCTTGCCCCCTCCCCATCCCCTTGTATTTCTCATTAATTAAACGTCGCATAGCTACCGTTGCTTGCCTTCAATTTTCCCACCTCTTTTCATTCAAATTGAAGCACAAAGCAACAACTTAATTAGTCCAAAGCTGGTGCAAAATTTTGAATATTAGCAATTGCTTCAAAAATCAAATTTGAGGTGTCCAATTGTGTTGCTCTGAATTTTGAAAAAATTACTAATTTTTAAAGTTAATTCTATGGAAAATAGAAAATTAGAAAAGTCAAGCTTAATATTAGATCATAGAAATATAATGTACTAAAATAAATATTTTAAATAAATTAATATGCATTTTCACTAATATGAATTCATGAATTTCATAAATTAAAAAAATCCGATTTTGTTTTCTTTAAATTGTAAAATTGTATAAAATTTTAACATATTTTTTTTCGATTTATGATATACTAATGGTCTTGTTTCTTAAGTTCGATCAATATCATATGATATTTAAAAAAATTGTAGTTCTTTATTTTAGTACGTTTTATTTCTAATATTATCAATTTTTCGTAATGATGAGATTGAATTTTCAAATTATAAATTTACAAGAACTACATTTGAATTTTTTTAATTTAAAGCAACGCAATTTGAAATTTCAAAATAGTATTACTTTTGTGCGTGAAAATTTTAAATTACTCTTTGAACATTGTATTTGTTTTCAAATACAAACTTCGTACATATGATTTTAAAATGTGAAGCTGAATTTTTTTTTTTAATGATGATATGTTGGACATTGTAATTTTTTTATTCCGAAAATTGTAAAATAAATTTGCATAATTGTGAAAAATAATTGGAATTGAGGGGAAAGAAAAGAAAAGGTGAGGAAAGAATAAAAATCAATTTGATGGGATCATTAGTAGCGCTGTCAAAAAAAATCGTAGTTCGTGATTCGATTGACTTCGATTCGAAATTTTTTTTGCAATTAACTCGTTTGATAGAAGTTTGTTGATGGATGTAAATATGATCAGGCTAATAAAATTTATAGCCTGGTTTGCTACCGAGTTAGATTACAAGTGCATAATCGAATCGAGTAGTATAAACGAGTGCCGATTCGTAGGGAATAAGATTTAAGGTCTTAAGCGATTAAATCACAATCTTTCAAAAGGCTAGACAAAATCTGAAATCAAAGAGTTGTTGTTTTTTATCAATGTATTTGGCGAAAATTAAAAGTTAGTAAAATAAAAATAGAGACGTGAATTTGTAGGGTTTTGGCATACCGCTGTTACTTCAATCTGCTTTGATTCTTACCTTATTTGATGTTGATTTTCAGTTGTTGTATGAGGGTTTCTAATCTAATTTAGTGATTACCGCTTTCGCCTAGCAACTACCCTACTAATCAAGAGATCACGTTAAGGCTTGTCCTGATTAGTACAAGGTGATCTGTGACTAGCCCAAAAGATTTCAGACTTCACTTGTTGGGTACGTCGCCCTACTATCTTGGTCATGTTGGGTATCCCCATGGTAAGGCACGACAATACGACATTCATCTGCGAATGTCGAGACTCCCATTGTACTTTTGTTGATTAAACTAGTGGTATCTCCGGTTAAGGTCTTCATTACTAATCTAGTATTTTTATTCTCCCTTATTCCAATTCGATTAGCCCAAAGATGACTAACTTCCATGTGTGGCCATCACACGACGGTCTAGACTAATAAACGAAATCAAGTAAGATAGATCATAAAGCGCAAAAATAATCGAACAACAAAATACTAAACAATGATCAATAAAAGTATTTATCAAACCATCACGAGTAACAAGATTTACTGCCAACCCTAAGAATCTAAACTTAGCCGTTGAACAAAATGTTTACAAAGAGATAAGAGAAAGATACAACCATACACGACATACCCTCCTACTTAGTCTCTACACACTCCTCTCTTCTCACTTAAGAAAATATAAAATCAAAGATACAAATATATTATTTCTGTTCAGTCCAGAAGGCTTATAATGGAGTGAAAGGGCGCCTGGAGATGAGTGGAGTCTAAGTTATCTGATCTGGATACAGCTGTTGAAGTTTTTCACCAAAGGGGGCCTCGGATACGGTCCGTATTGGCCAATACGGACCGTACTCCCACTGTGTCGCTCTAGGAGTTAATGCGTATTCGGTTATCTTTGGTCCGTACTGGAGCTTTGGTCCGTATTGGCTAATACGGTCCGTACCAGAGCCTTAGTCGATGAGCTGCGCTTTTCCGATAGACTCGATTCTTGCTCCAAATGATGTAAAATTGCCCCAAAACATGGTTCTTGCACTAAAACATCAAATAGGGTAACAATAACCTTTTTCATATAATAATTAAATATAAATGTGAGAAAATAAGGCAAAACCTAAGCCAAAACCTTATGTAATTCACTAACAAAATAAGCTTGATCATTCGTTCTGAAACAAATCAAACCAGTTCGGTTCGAATCTTATTCAAACTCAAACTCAAACTGGGTATAATTTGTTCGAAATTGGTTCGCGAACTTTTTAGGTTCGAATCTCAAATTAACATGTACCGTTCAAATTAGAGCAACGCCAGTGGCTCAGTGCAAAATCTAGGTTTCATTTCAAATAGGTACAAATAGGTACCTGATATGATCAGATAAGATCCAATGCAATGTTTTTTTTTTATTATTGGCGGCGCCAACAGATATATTGATACTAAAAAAGGTTATTTACAAAACCAAATTATAAAAACATAAAAAAATCCCTTAAAATACAAAGCTATTCAACTCGCAAAAATAGTCTCGAATGCAATGCTTAGTTAAACTATTTTCAAAAAAATAACTAAGGGCGGTAGGGCTGCGAAAAAAGCTTGTAGTTCGTGATTTGATTAACTTAGATTTAAAAAAAATTGCAATTAACTCGTTCGATTAAAGTTCGTTTTGAAACAAATCAAACTAATTAGGTTCGAATCTTATTCAAACTCAAACTCAAACTAGAATAAGTTTGATTTGGTTTAATTCGATTGCAGCCCTAATCATTAGGTATATTTTGCTGAAAATTTTAAATCAGTAAAGGTAATTTGTTTCAAGTTTTATAAATGGTTGATGGAACTTCTGCATTAGGTACATTCTGTGCGGCTGCAAGGTTTTAATATCTGACGCAAAAGGTTTTAATATCTGACGCAAATTTCATTTACTGCCAAAGTGCCAATAAACTTGTTGCTATTTTAAGCACAGATAAGCTGGCAAGGAACCAGCATCAGCATCAGTGCAGTATTGCAGTGTTGTATACATAAATGTGGTGAATTCAGAAGTTAATCAAGTCAAAAATTTGTTTGGAAAAGGCATATTTATCACAAGTTAGCTTGGTGAGCATTATTTTAAATTGAGTGAGGCTCCGGTGCTATGCATAGCACGGATTGGTCCGTATTACGGATTAATATTTGAGTTTTCAAAATTCTAACGGTCGATCCGAACCGTTCGACATGATTTTCACATGAATATGTACTTGCAGACTTAATTTTATATTTTTTCAAATTTTTTTACTATTTTTTAGATATGTAGAAAATCACTGTTTTTGGATGGTCCAAAATTTCCAGATCAAGTGATTTTCTATCTATCTAAAAAATAGTACAAAATTCTAAAAAATATAAAATTTGGTTTGCAAGTACATATTCATATGGAGATCATGTTGAACGGTTTGGATCGACCGTTAGAATTTTGAAAACTCAAAGATTGAGCCGTAGCACGGACCAATCTATGCTATGCATAGTACCGTAGCCTCACTTTTTAAAATTTATTGGTTTGACTTTAAATAACAAATTTAAACTTTTAAAATCAATCTACTTTAGTATAAAGTCGAGCGGTAAAAAAAATGAAGTTTTATAAGTCATTTAAATACATTTATTTTTATTACTTTTTGAGCAGTTGACTTTGTACTAAATTAATTCGAAATTTTCAAAATTTTACATGTACGCGCATCACTCGTATGAAGTGAATTAGTTTCAACGGTTTAAATTTGTCATTTAAACAAACATAGCACATACAAGCTTTGCTCTATCTATCCATTATTATCTCATTCGTAATAATATTTAGTTATTTACAAATTATGAAACAAATCCCTTCAATGGATTTTCCGCCCGTCTTAAAAGATTGCTGAACTCATTGTTTAAGATTTTTTGCTGAATTTAATGAAATTGAAATTGATGCACATTCATATTTCAGAACTTTCAGATGGTCCAAAATTTTAGATCAAAGTGATTTCCTATTTATCTAAAAAAATAATAAAAAAATAAACATATACACATAAAATGTAAAATTCAATCTCCAATTATATTTCATATAAAGATCGCGTTTAAAGATTCTCATCGACTGTTTAACATTTAAAAATAAATATAAAATCATAGTACAAATTAATTTCATATTAACATAAACTCATTCTTTAATCCTTTTATATCCTTTCAAATGTATCAATTGTCCAATTTTCAAATTATATAAAATCTATATTGTTAGTTAATGCTAGATACAGTATATCTCAAGGACATGACATCTGTTGCTATGTGCCATGATGATGTTTCTATGTTTACCAAATCAGCCAGCTGTTCTTAGATTTTTTTTCTTTTTTTATTTGAAACCCGTAGCCGTAGGGGAGCTTTTCTTAGATAATGAAATGATGCTTACAGGTCGTCCTTTTCTTGTCAGAACTCAGAAGCCTGTACAGTGTACAATAGTCAGCCAAAGCCAATTTTACAAGAAATCGCTTTAAAACAGAGAAAAAAATGGTAAAGCAGGCACACACATATATACAGAGTTCCTCTGCAATTTTCTGATTGCAGAAAAGTTTTTTTGGACTCTTTCGAAAATTCCAACATAAACCCCTACATAACGATGAGATATCAGTACAATATAATTGTAGCTGGAAAATTTGGAAAAGACTAAAAAAAATGATTTATAATTTATTGATTGGAAAATATATATTAAAAGTTAATAATATAAAATTTTCATGTAAATAAGAAATTAATTTTACAGTATTCATAATATTTATTTTATTTTTATATGAAATTAGAGCTCTCGTCGGAGAATTTTGTGGTAATTTTCATGAAACATTGGATTATGTTTAATTCTTAAACGAATCAAATTATGTATAAAATGTTTAGGAGAACTTTGATTTATGTCTACTTTAATAGATGCGTTATAAATAAATAAAAACTTCAGTTCAACAGATTGTATTAACGCTATTACTTGCTATAAAGTTAATTTGGTAAAACTCAGAATATGATACAAATAATTATCAGCTCATTTCTTTTGATCTACTAAAATATCACAACACATGTCTCTAACTGAATTAAATGCACAACTGCATAAATGAATGGTATAATATTCAGGAGATAGGAGTAGGTCTGATGGACATCGTACCTACATTTAGGTTCAATTAGCTCTAGGACCGTACGATTAGCATCAAGATCTATGCGCACGGAAATTGATACATACTTGACGGATTTTGATACAGAGCACATGAATCTTGATGCAGATTGAATGGTCATCACACCCATCGAATCAAGGTAGGTCCGATGCCCATCGGACCTACTCTGATTCCAATATTCAGTCACTAATTAAACCACATTAATTCACTATATCATATATAAATAAGCACTTTTTATCATTTAGGTAATAAAAAGATATTAGCAACACGAAAGCTCTTCCTTCTCATATCCTCCGAGAAGATTATTTTTTTATATTAATTATTATGTTGGATATTGAACAAGTCACAATTGGTTTCTCTAGAAAGAAGTATAATTCTGATTAATATCCTAATTAAGTGATTTCGTAAGACTCGTGCTTAATGAGAAAATACATCTTAAAATAAACATATGTTAGATATTTGGACGTTGAGATCTTTTGATGATGTCAGCAAACACTATCAGCGACAAAAAAAATCGAATGCTGAAAGGTTAATAACGATCGGGATAACGTCATTTAGCGATTGGTGATATCATCGCTCGATCAATAGCAACGAGGGCTTCAACAACCGATGTTTCAGCAACCGAAAGTGGTCACTGATGGGCTTCGACGACTGATTTTCTCAATCGCTGATGTCCCGATTTGTTGTAGTGAGAATACATCTATGAGAATACTAATGCAATTAAAAACCTTTATCTTGCGGATATTCTCAGATTCTTGTTGTAAAATACGCTTTAATTGTATTTTTTTATTATAAATAATTCATTCGTAGTATAAATTATGAAATATATTTTTTTATATAAATTTTATTCTCAACTAGAATGGTGTTTTCTGAACTCAAGCTCCAACACAAGTTAATTTCTTTCAAAGTAATCATTAAAAAAAAATTGAAGCGCTTAAATATAGGAAACAAATTTAACAACAAAATATATGAAGTTGCAAGTACTTTTGTCGTTATTACAATATTATCGTCTTTATGCATGTTGTCGTTATAAAAAGTTAAAACAACAAAATATATATATGAAGTTTATTTCTGAGAGAAAAAATAAATTATAACAGTATCGTAGTTATGCATGTTGTCTAAGATTAAAACTTTTCCTTACAAGCATAGAAATCAAATTCGCCTAATCAAACTTCAAATCAGATAAATATCGTAACTATACATAGAGAGGTTAGCTACTCTACTTACATAAGCACATGAGGACATATAAGTTAATTTTGTGTTTTCAAGTCCAAATAGTTAATTTGAAGCGCTCAACATGTTCTCCATATTAAAATGTGATTGGAGACCAAATTTTATATTTTTTTGAAATTTTTTTGCTATTTTTTTAGAATTTTTCAAAACCAGTATTTTTTTTAAAAAAATTATTATTTTTTTCAGAATTTGTACAGCATACACTGTTTTAAAAAATTTCTAAAAAAATAGTAAAAAGTTTCAAAAATGTATAAAATTTGTTTCCAAGCAACATGTTGAGCGTTTCAGATCAACTATTTGGAGTTTGAAAATGCAAAAATGAGTTATAAGCATGTGCCTTCATATGCTTATAATAAGTTGAGTAGCCAACCTCTATATGTGTATCTCTATATATATATATATATATATATATATAGAGTGATGCTATAATGCTTTGGGAAGTAAGTAGAGTGTTTTACTTCCCGCTCATATTTCTATTTTCAAAGTTCAAATAGTTGATCCGAATTTCTCAATATGATCTTTATATTGATATGTGCTTGGAGACCAAATTTTACATTTTTTGAAAAAAATTTACTATTTTTTTAAAATTTTTGAAAATTGTTTTTATGAATTTATTATTATTATTTTAATTAATGAAAAGCTGTGATTTTCAAAAATTATAAAAAAATAGTAAATATTTCTAAAAAATATAAAATTTGGTCTCCAAGCACATATCAATATGGAGATCATGTTGAGAAGTTCGGATCAATTGTCTGAACTTTGAAAATAGAGATATGAGCGGAAAGTAAAACACTCGTTTTACTTCCCAAAGCATGATAGCCTATCTCTCTCTCTATATATATATCACTAATGATGCTTTCATCAAATTCTTGGGCGAGTTTAAAATATATCAAATTAAATTGATTTCAAATGTAAAATTATTTTTTTAAAATCGATCTAGTGCATTTACTTATAAAATTTATATATTTCGGATTAATATAATATAAAATTTAAACAGTTAAAAAATAAAAAATAAATGCACTAAAAATAGGCTTAGAAACTTCTTTGATCGATTTAGAAGAATTGGATTTGCAGTGCAGAGAAATAGCCCGAAACCTAGCTAGCTAGGTCTAACAACATACAAGCAAAGAAAGCAACGCCCCAGGCCCCAAACAAGCAGACAATACGCAACAACGATGTAAATGAAGAATAGTAGAAAGGATATACAATAATGCTATTGTTTGCTTAAAAGTTTAATATCCATGTACCAAGTACAGTACTCGCCGGGGTAGATCCAACAAAGCAAGAAAAGCTGAGAAGAAATGCTTCTGTCGTTCGCCCTTTTTCGGCTATGAAATGTTACCTAATCCATCATTACTTGTCACGCATGCCTTACAAGCGACTCGCATAGTGTACGCACACGTACGCACCCACACAATTCTACAGTATAGTTCGCGTATCATTGCATCATGTCACACGCTTGTCTCATTTCACGAACTAGTATGTTCTCATATGGCATCAGGGGCATATTTAGGATTTTCATCGAGATAGGTGCAAAATATTTAGGATTTTCATCGAGATAGGCGCAAAATATTAACAATAGTACAATTTTTTTTCTTTTGACAAATCGGAGCAAAATAGCGGATAGAGATCTAAAAATGTTACGTCACACGCAATTCTGTAATGGCATCACACACAATTCTGTAATGGCATGACAAATTTGGAGCAAAGTGTGTCGGTTACGTGTCGTGACTTGCATGTCCCGTGTCGTGACCATTCACGTGACGTGACATCTTTCAAAAATTTGGTACGACATGGCACAACACACGAAAGATTTGGTCACAACATGGCACATGGTCACGTGAGTTGCGTGTAATTAGAACCGTTAGATCTTTGATTGAATGGTGAATCTTGTATAAAGTAAGCCTAAATTATGAAAAATATAGTTAAACATGACCAAACATGACAAACGTGATCCGTCACGGCATGACTAACGTTTTGTGTTGTGACCATTCACGTGCTCTGACTATCCTTTCAAATTTGATCACGGCACGACACGTATAAATCTGACTCAATCAAAACACGACACATGATTCAAGTCATGGCGTTATTAGTCACGACATGGTACATATTTAGATCTCTAGTAGCGGACGTCTTTTACTCTTGGCGAATTAATAATTTTCTGAGTGGAGTAGCGAATCGGACCGCGTCTCTTTCTTTCTTTTATGCAAATCAGTCTAAGCAGACTTTCCTTTTCTTTTGGTGAATTAAATTCAGAAGTAGACATTACTTCTATTCTAAAGTAAAGTATGCACAAGTATAAAATACCACTAACTCTCTTTGAGTCCACCAATGAATGACACTAATATTATATGATACTTTTTTATAAGAGAAGGGTTCCAAGCGTCTCTATTTTTATTTCTCAATCATGCCTTACTTTTTAGTTTTCACTTAACAAATATTTTAAAATTATATATCAAAATAAAATCATTAGAATGTAATTTATATTATTTTTTCGACGTGTACATAAAAAATTATCACTTAGTTTTATTTTTATTTGAATCAATAAATTAAAAAATCAACGTCTAGAATTTATCGGTAACAATGTATTACTAGAAACTCTTGATACGGATAAAAATAAAGTCAAAATGTTATAATATTTTACATGTGATAGAAAAAATAATATAGATGAAATATAACGATTTTTATAGAGACTTTTGAACCCTCATCTGTCTATGAATGCAATAATGTAAGTCAAACTGTCAAAAAAGAAAAAAGAATAAAACTAGTAATGAAATCACTGAATAATCAGTGCAACTACAAATTCTTATAACTCGTGCAAGTATGCTGCTATAATTTGACAAATATTTGATTAAGCAGCAATCCAAGCTTTACATATTCTGACCTACTTTACTTATCACTATTTTTAATAGTACTTGCAGGAGAAATGCATAAGATAAATAACAATTTCCCTAAAGTGGTTACATAAAGTGTCATGATAAAGTTAGAAAATTGACAGTCAAACCAAACTGCTCCATGGTTCAAGACACCAACTAACGTCCTAGATTGTACTAAATAAAAACAAAAGAAATAAACTAGAGACAAGGTGAGGGAGGAGAGAAGAGGCCAGTCCACAAATCAGCAAAGGCATGGAGGATAAGCGGGTGATGACTTGGCGAGTTCAGCGAAAGGAGCTGGTGTAGGAGCTCGTTCAAATCATCCCATGCGTAGATCTCCTTCTCAACTATCATCTGCACCATTGATTCGCGAAAATCCTCGTACGGCTCGGCCGAATCAACGGTCACCGGCACACTCTCTCTAACTACCCTGCCATTGTTGCAAATTCTCTTCTTTCTTCTAGGTTTTCTTTCCCTGGTGGTATGGTTTGGTCGGCCTTCATTGAGGATGAAAGGCGGTTCGAAGAAGAGGGAATTGGTGGTGAATGAAGGCGGCTCCCAGGTATCAGTAGTGGTGGTGGTGGCGGCCGTAGTAGTTGTGAGAGCAGTGGAGGAGGAAGTAGAATAGGAGGTGGTGGATTTGGGTTTGGGGTGAGAGGAGAAGAGAGAGAAGAGAATGCGAGGTCGGCGGCAGTTGCAACCTATGTCGACAATGGGAGGCTGGCGGAGAGAGAATCCTTTGCTTCCTCTCCGGTTTGACATTTTTGTGAGAGAGAGAGAGAGAGAGGGAGAGCACAGAGGAGATGAGAAGATTACAATTTGACTTGCAGCGGAGAGAAGTGAAGTGAGGAGCTGCCGAGCTGGGTATTAGAAATAGAGGAGCGCATGTGAAGTTTGGGTTCGGATCCTCTGCAGTGATACTTCCTCAGTTGGATAATTGTTAGCAGATCAGTAACCGTTCATTTTAAATCAAAGGATCAAATTAGTCTGGATGGAAAAACTGATAAGTTGTCTTCCAATCATGTTTTGACACCTGGACATTGCCATCAAGAAAAAAACCCGGAAAAAGTGTTCCTCCCATCATTCAATGGAATCCTAGCTGAAGTGGTAGACTCGGCCCAAGTGAACAAGTATTTTAACAACTTGACATGACTCAAACAATTTAAAATTAGAGAAATTTAGATATACGTCCGTCATAACTTCATCAATTAGATATTTACCCATCAAATTTTAAAAATTAGTTATTTACCCATCTAAACTTACATATATTATTAAGAATTTGCCTATTATTAATATTCCCATTTTTTTCTTTATTCACTTAAAAATAAATATTAATATAAAAAAATAAAAAGACAACTTTGCCCTTAATTAAAATACTGTGTTGCTAAACGCTAACCCATATTCCTTTCCATCCCGCTATCCATCCCTTGTCATCCTTCGATTATTTTGAGTTATATTATAACAGATGCACTACAATCTTGTAGATCAGCATCTACACTAACCCTAAAAGCACCAAAATGCTCAAACATAGTCATGTACCAGTAAAGCACATTATACTGGTACACACTCTAAAACTTGAAATTAAATAACAAGTCTGCAATACCAAAACCAGAGAGATGTAAAATTCACACTTGACACAACAAAAACATGAGACAACACAGATTAATTACTAATCAAAGACAACAGAAAAGAAATAGAGAAGTAACTATTTTCATCCATGTTGTGTACTGCGCTCAGGGGCGGATCCAGGAATTTGATCAGGGGTAGGCACAATGAATTAATCGAAGCATCGGACTTGGCCAATGAATAAATTAGAGCAACAAATCTATTATTCTGAGCCAGGGGTAGGCACAGGAATAAAAATACACTGGGTCTAAAAAAAATTTTAAATCCAGGGGTAGGCACTTACCTACCCCTGAACCTTCATAGGTCCGCCCCTGACTGCGCTTCTACCTTGATGCCGTTTCATAGTAATTGCTTCATGGGTGTCGTTATTTTGTCACTATTAGTCAGTTCAAATTTGTAATTTTACGGATTGTGTGAGGTACT
Organism: Carex kokanica; assembly: GCA_025461125.1. NCBI lineage: Eukaryota > Viridiplantae > Streptophyta > Magnoliopsida > Poales > Cyperaceae > Carex > Carex kokanica. Next base: position 416,083 of record JAJGRX010000188.1, read on the forward strand.
TGACCTCACGAAGCTCAGGGAACTGAGGGAAGCAACAATTAATTTCACAGAAGAACAAACCACTTGATAGAATTTTAAGAAATTAAATATCAGTAATGGAAGAACAATAAACAAGAACGATAGAAATAGAATTAATGGGTAAACCCAGCAAATTGCTTATTCATTTCATAAACCGATATGGTACAATAGATGGCCTTATATAGGCGATTACAAAAATTAGAATTACTCTACTGTCTTTTTCAGTTCTGAGGAAGGGTCCAATGTAACAGCGTACTGTACTCCCAACGGTTGGCTTCACCAAAAGATAGGATATATATATATATATATATATATATTTTTTCCGTTGTGTACTGTACGTTAATTTAAGAAATTAAGAATAGACAATCAACATACCTCAGCACAGATGGATTATATAATGAAACAGAATTAACACTAAATAAGCTAAATATAATTTCTATCGTAAAAAAAAAAAACTAAATATATATAAGTTTGTTTCAAGTTGGAGATATTTTCCCTGTAAGATTTGAGGCTATTCTGTTCGTACGTACTACGTACACAAACCTAATTATTATATTATATTATATTATATATGGCGTTTCTGAAAACTGGCAAGTACGACCATACAGTATTGAGTTGTTTTCGCATGACATGAAATATTAACCACTTACTACTTTTGTCAGAGAAAGAAATATTTTGGAGCCTTGCTTCATATATTCTGACAATTTTATTTTTGCCACAACTCATCATAATGTCAGTCAAATGGGGAAGCTGGACTGATCCTATTTACTGTTTCTCACCACATAATGACATAACCATTTGGGGAATGGCCTTCAAAATGGGAAAATAAAATAAAAAATTAAGTCTAATGATTTAGTCAAAGCACAAAGTAAAATGATAAATTATGAGAATGGTAGGTTTTGAGGTTAAATTAGACTGAGTGATCCGAGATGAGATCTAAATACCTGGCTGTTTCTGACTGTCAATTATCCTTCCTCACATGACACATGCTTTGCTTCCTCTTACGGGTCTTCGCGAATCTACAAACCACCAAAATAATACATTTGACAATTATCTGTGACTGTGAGGCTCTGTACAGTCACGTTAAATTAAGAATATCCAGCACACGAGGTTTAAATCCGGATTAGTATTTTATATAATTATAATTAATTGTGATCAGTAGGTGGAAGGTTCAGAAAACAACTCGCTTTAGAGTTATAATAGGACAAAATTAATGGCTTTGTTTAATAGTTTAGTTAATTCATGTTCAAAATAATATCCCTGTTCCCTATGCTGTTCAACCGGCGAGTATAGTGGGATTCTCCACTTCTAATTGTTCTTTTATTTCCTCCTACCATTGCCATCATTAATAAACATAACATGCATTATTTTACTAGCGGTATATAATATCCTCAGCATTATTTCATATTTTTTTTTTAAGAAAAATGAGGATCTATAGTTCTATACCCCCACATTTATATTGCACAGAATCCTTTAATATCCATGTTAATATGAATTGAACCAACAGAGTTCGGTTTAAACGGTTCGGTTTAAACGGTTCGGTTTTTTTTTTGTTTAAATGGTTCGGTTCAATTTATTTTTTAAAGTCAGTTTATAGTTCAGTTCGGTTCAGAAAATTTAAAACCGGTTAGACTGAACTGACTAAAGTTTTTAACTCATTCTCCATCGGAACCAAACATTTAAAATAAATTAAAGACTACGACATAATGTATATTGCTTCATTCGGTTTAAAACTGATTAAACCAAACCAAACAAAAAATTTAAATCCATCTTTAAAACATTAAAAAAAGAAATCAACAAAAATATGTTTATTTTTATGATTAATATCCTATTTCGGTTCAACCGAACAAACTGAAATTTATTTCGGTTTGTTCGGTTGTTATTCTATTTCGGTTTGATTTGGTTTGATTTTTAAAAACCGAATAAAACTTTAGTTTGTCTATTTTAATTTAGTTTGAAGCGAACCAAACCGATGAACGTATTCGTGGAAACTAAAATTTTAAGTTACTGCAAACGACATGAATTTATTTTATTGTGCCAAGTTCTACAAGAGTTTATGATTTACTGAACTAAGCGTTTTTGTTTCAAATTTACCATTTCCAATCTCGTTTTCAATCTCTTGATTTTAATCTTAAACAAAATGAACTAAAAATATAATATTTGAAACATGAAAATTAAAGATCAGGATGGATAGTTCATCTTTGTTTAATTTAGTACTAATAAGATGATCTTTCAAGTTAAATCCATCGACTTTTTTGATGAACTTATTTAAGTCCATATATACAAGTTTAATTCTTATTGAAATATATTACAGTTAAGTTGTTATAATAAATTACAGTTTCAGCTTCATCAATTAATTGCTGTCATTGATGAGCAACGAGAGACAGGCTACATAAATGTTGGAAGAAATTTAAGGTGATTTGAAAGAAATCTAAGGAGATAATAATAGCAGATATATATGATATGAACGAGGTGCTACTTGCTAGCTAGGTCCGGTGGGGACAGGTACCAATAAATTTTGATCTGGAACTAATTAATAAAGAGTTTAGGGCCATTTAATTAACGGTCCATAAATCAATAATACATGAAATTAATTATATACCAGCAACCAGCTCTGGTTTGGGACTGGATCCAAACATTACAATTAATGTTTGATTATTCTGGTCTGTGCTAATCAGGTTGGATACTTAAGTATCGGCAGTGATTCATAAATGACCGAGTCTGGCTCAGATCTGGATTTATGTAAATTGTTTCCTCTTCTTCGATATATGTGTTATTAATTGAAAGAATTAATCTTTTTTAATCACATATTGAGATAAAGTCATTTGACTAAAATTGAATGAAATATTAATATAAACTAAAAATCAATGCATTCTGTTAATTAATTCCATAAATAAAAATAAAAAAAGCATAATCTCAGCGTGAAATCTACGATCGAACATTATCTCAGATAATTAACCAGAGTTTAATTATCAAATTAATGGTTCCTAATAAAGGGTCGGTTTTATAAAAATAAGAAATCACCACTAACATAATTGGATAAAATAACTTCCTTTCATACTGAAAATGATAAATTCAAAAAGGGCAATAGAATTTTTTGTCATTCTTACAAAATATTTGGAAGGTTTTACAGTAATACTCTGTGTTTTTTATTTACTAATAAAAAAATATTTTGAATCATTACGATTTGAAGTAAGGCTGCAAACGAACCGAACCGAATCGAACTTACCTCCAGTTTGAGTTTGGTTTGAATTAATTTCGAACTAAGTTTGGTTTGAATTAATTTCGAACGAAGTCAATTTCGAATCGAATTTTTTACGAACTCAATTTCGAACTTTTACGAACTTTGTTACGATTTACGAGTTATGAATTATGGCTGGGCCATAGTTCGAAATTACAGCACTTCAATAAAAACTCAGGTATTCTAAATTCTAATTACACAGTATATCAAAGTTTATATCAAAGTTCATTACAAATACCAAAATTTATATCAAACACCAAAGTTTAGTACAATCATTAAAAGTTCAGTACAATCAAGTATCCAAAGTTTTTCAAATAGCTAACGGGAGCAACATCACCAAAGTTTTCAAATATTCAAAGTATTCAAAGTACAATTTAAGTTAGAACTGAGAGCAATTGTGGACTGGGTGACCTTATATTTTTATTAGCGAACATAAGTTATCAGCGAAAATCAACGGTTCACGTTTAAGTTAATTTTGAACTAAGTTTGGTTTGCGAACCTATTTCGAACGAACTAGGTCCAGTTTGAGTTTGGTTTGAATTAATTTCGAACTAAGTTTGGTTTGAATTAATTTCGAACGAACTCAATTTCGAATCGAATTTTTTACGAATTTTTTCGAATAATCGAATTACGAACTACGAATTTTTTGTGTAGCCCTAATTTGAAGTGTGTAAAATTAATTAATTTAGTAATAAATAAATTTATATTCATGTTAAAAAAATTGTATTAAAGAATAAAATTCGCAATTTTCAACCTCTTAAAAATGCCGATTATTTTATTAATACTCTAAAAAAGAAATTTACTGAAATTTCCCTCGGTTTTCAAATATTTCGAAAAACGTCCTGACCACTCCATTATAGGGCGGTTTGCTATGATTTTTTTTTTTCAAGTTTTTTTGTCGGACCGCCCCACTGTGGGGCGGTTGGCTGTGTTTTTTTTTGAAGAGAGATTGTTTAGTATGTATAGAATAATTTTGGTCTCACTACTTGTATGATTTCTTTCTTTTTCTCTCTTTTTGGATACTCTTATTGTTTGATTTTGGTCTATATTGGTCTCACAGTAAATTTGATACAATATGAATCCGAAATCCATTAAGAATAAGTAAATAAATAAATATTATTTGAGTTATTTCAATACTGAGAAACATTTTTCTTTCAGACGAATGTATATGAATGCTCAAACAATTATACGCAGTTTTATTGTATGATCCGTGTGTTGTACATGTATTTATCCCTCATTTCCAAAGCACTTATATGTTGTACATGTATTTATTTAAGAGATCTCTCGTAAACAGGCGAGTCTAGGACAAGAGAGACGGTATCTTCACTTAGAAGGCAAAAAACAACGACAAAACTTCTAATGGCAATAAAACGGTGCTTGAGTGTCCGATTTCAGCAAATGACCACTTTTCGAAAAGCTTGCGAGAATTTGCATGCGTCGGTTTTTCAAAATTCAGAATTGCTAAAAAACAAAGGGAAGAGTCTCAAAACTTGAGTTGAAGTTTCCGATTAAGTTTTTCATTTCTATTTTTCGATCTAAATAGCTCAGTGAATTGATTATATAATGAAATAACAATTTTTACTATTTTTGAAATTTTTTACTATAGTTATGATTTATGAAAGATGGTATAAAATGACTTAAAAATAAAAGAAAATTGACAATATTTTATGAAAGAGAATAAGAGTATATTTTATTGATACATGGGTTCTATACAATATCTAAATTTCAGGTCTAGTTCACACATATATATTTTATTTGTCATATATTTTATTTATAAAATCAAAGAATATGAGTATCTAGAAAGAGAGAAAAAAAAGAAAAAAAAATCATAAAAGCAGTGTGACTAAATTATTGTTAGTGTCTATATGTAAAACATTAATTATATACACTAAAATCTCTAAAAAAAAAGTTATAGCAAACCGCCCCACTGTGGGGCGGTCAGGGTGTTTTTCAAAATATTTGAAAACCGAGGGTAGATCTAGTATTTTCTTTAGGGTATTTAAAAAAGATCGGTTAAAAATTCAACATCTATAAATGGATCGGATTGGACAGCTAAACAAAGTCGACAACCTGACTTGTTTACGCTCCTACAAATTACTAATTACTTATAACGTGACATACAACTGAATGATTGTACTGGATATTGGGCCAAGTGATCCGTGTAGCAAGAAACTGAGCAAGTCGTTGAAATCATTATCGGATCCGGTTTTTACTATGAACAAGTAGCGCTCCCTTCGGATATGGATACAAGTCGTTGAAATCATTATCGGATCCGGTTTTTACTATGAACAAGTAGCGCCCCCTTCGGATATGGATAAGGAGTAAGGACCACTTGCAAATTTTTTTTAAAAACCATAATTAGAAAAACAAAGTTAGCAAACCAACATGATTACTTCTGTTTTTACAAAAATCATAAAAACTGAGATTCCAATTCGGTTTCAAATTTTTTTTTTCCTGGAACCGAATTGGAATTTCGGTTCCAACCTCCCTTTTCACAATTTTTCCGAAAA